>SNVD02002776.1:0-10283 GCA_013180625.2 Boswellia sacra | reverse complement strand
TTAGTAGCAAAATTGTGATCAGAGATTGCAATTGGAAAATACAACCTAGGTTAAATAATCCGAACTTGTGTGATTATTGCTTAGATCCACCTATCTTTCTCCTCGTAATGCTTCTATTGAATTAAACTTAGAGAGCTTGTTCTAGGTTGTTTAAGGGATAGAGATTAAAAAAAGAGCTTGTTTTATTTAACAACAAAGTAAGGAAAGATTGGGATAGCAGAGCTTGTTTTTATCTACGGTTGATAACTTCAATGCTGTAATTGGATTACAATTCTATGTTAATTCACAAATTCATATCTTGTGGCAGAGAAAGAACCCTTAAACAAGTGTCTCTCATTGATCTTTCATTCATTTAATATGTGTTGTGTTATATTTATTGCATTTGTATCAGTTAATAATCATTCAACAAAACCCCCCTTATTTAGGTTATTGTTGCTGAAAAATAACAAATTCAATTAGAATCAATCCTCGTGGGAATGATATCTTACTTATCACTTTATTACTTGTGCGACTAGTATACTTGCTAGTTTCGAAAGCATCAAGTTTTTGGCGCCGTTGCCGGGGATTGATTTTCTAATCGATTTGTTATTTTGTTTTCATTGTTGATTCATATTTTCTTTGTTTTTCTTTTCTGATTGTTTGTGTTTAGACAACATGGCAGTAAACTTCTATCAATTCAGTAGCGGATTTGAGCCAAAAGTACCATGGAGAGTAAATGAGGTAAGCACTCCGAACATTGAACAACAACTTTCTGAGCTAACCTCTCTTGTGGAAAACATGGCTGTAGGAGATATACAAAAATCTTATGAATGTGGGATATATTCTACGATGGAGCATCCAATCGACATGTATCCAACTTTACAAGAAGAATATATGGAACAAGCCAATGCCATGGGTGGATTTCCAGGACAAACGAGGCAATGGTATGATCCTTTCTCTAGCACTTACAATGCTGGATGGGAAGATCAACATAATTTCAGTTACTGGAATCATCAACCAATCACTCCAAATGTGATACCAAATCGGCCACAAAGTTTCAATCAACCTAGAGTGCAGCAACCATTTCAAATGCAACCACCACCAATGCCACATCCAGCACCGCAACCAGCTTCGCAAAACTCAGGTATGTCTCTCGAAGATATTGTTAATGCACTTGCCACTAACACAATGCAATTCCAGCAGGAAACTGGGGCAAGTATCCAAAACCTGGCAAATCAAATGGGACAATTGGCTACTAGCATGAGCAAATTCGAGGGCCAAGACTCAGAAAAATTATCTTCTCAAACGGTGATCAATCCAAGCGAGACTGCTAGTGCGATAACTTTGCAAAGTGGAGAGCAATTAGATGTCTTACTGGGAAAATCACAAACTGATGAAGGAGATGACACCACATCCACCATGAACAAAACATTGACTTCTCAGGTAATTCCTATAACTCCCATTCCTTCATATGTTACTCCTCCATTTTTTCCTAGTAGATTTGCAAAATCGAAGAAGGAGGAACAAGAACAGAAAATCCTAGAAACTTTTTGCAAAATCGAGGTAAATGTACCACTTCTGGATTTTATCGAGCAAGTACCTCGTTATACAAAATGTCTCGAGGAGTTATCACCAACAAGAGAAATTTAAAAGGGAATGAGAAAGTAAGTGTGGGGGAAAATGTTTCATCTGTATTGCAAAGAAAAATTCCTCCGAAATGCAAAGATCCAGGTACGTTCACCATTCTATGCACCATTAATAATACCAAGTTTGAAAGAGCTACGTTAGATTTAGAAGCATTTATTAACATCATGCCATATTCTATTTATGCTTCTTTAAATCTTGGACCTTTTGCGGAAACTGATATTACCATTCAACTTACCAAAAGTGTTGTGGAAGATGTGCTTGTGCAGGTGAATCCAATTGGTTTTCCCAGCAAACTTCTTCTATGTCCTTGAAATAGAGGATGAGACATCCCCAAATCCAACACCGATTCTTTTAGGGAGACCATTCTTGAAAACTGCTAGAACCAAGATTGATGTTCATGATGGCACTCTGACAATAGAGTTTGATGGCAAGGTGATGTGTTTTAATATTTTTGAGGAAATGAGGTACTCTAATGACTTACATTCTGTTTTTGCAGTTGACGTTATTGATTATTTGCCACAACAATGTTTTGAGTTAACTCGCAATAATGGAGTGGATGTTGCTATTAGTGAACACATAAGGATAGAAAGTTTCAAAGAAACAAGAAAGCTGATACAAGTGTCTAAAGAAGTGGAGGAAGCTGTGACAAGCTTGGATGAGACTATAGCTATCACCACAAATAGGTATGATGTTTCGTACATTGAATTGCCTTTATCTAATGAGAAACTTCTTTCTTCTGTGATGAAAGCCAATACCTTGGAGCTTAAGTCACTTCCAGATCATTTGAATTATGGATTCTTGGGTGAGAATGATACTTTGCGAGTTACAATGGAAATGGGCCTTGCACTAATACAAGAAGATAAACTCGTCCGAATACTTACAGATCACAAAATAGCTATTAAGTGGACAATTGTTGAAATCCAAGGCCCATCCATATGCATTGACCGTATCTTGTTAGAAGAGGGATCCAAGCCCATTAGAGAAGCACAACGTAAATTGGATCCTCCCATGATGGAACCAACGTCGGGCTGAGGACGTTAAACCAAGCGCTTATTGGGAGGCAACCCATTGTTTTTGAAAAATAAAAAAAAGAAGAAAAGAAAAATAAAATGAGGTAGTAATGATCAATTTTTGTGTCTTGAGGAGATTCCATTCGTAGGCTATCAAATTGATCAGGTTTTATCTCTCTTTGACATCTGTCTCACTTGTTTTTATTTGTTTTTGCTTGTTTTTTACTTTTGTTTGTTATTGTGTTGTTATCTTTTTTATGTGTCTTTAGTTTCGTCTCTAATCTTTTCTTTTCCTTCCTTTGTTTAATTTGATTATTTCGTACTTCGAATTCATTTGTGCAGCAGCTTGGGGAAACATTCGAAGGGGAGTTGAAACCATTGCCCGAAGGTTTGAAACGTGCATATCTTGGAGAAGAACAGACTCAATCGCATTATCGGTAATATCTCTCCTTTTTCTTCTCTTCAATGGATGCCGATATCTTTCTGTCGAACCTTCGTAAATATTTTCCTTCACTTCCTCAAAATGCTGTGTTCAAAATTTATAAAGTACGAATGACTAGACTTTGGGCGTTGATGCTCCTAAATGTGCCTGCGGATATCCGATGGCTTGTCGAAGCCAAGGTGAGATTGTCCGGTGAGCCAGATATTAATCTCGCAAAATACATGCCTGGTCTAGGAAAGAGCTACTACGCCAAGAGGCGAAGAGCGAAAAGGTGACAAGTATGTTATAAATGTGCTAGATGGAATTGTAACCAGACTTGTCGTTCATTAGGTTTTGCGTCCAGGAATAGAGAAGATAAACTTTCATTTATTAAGAATGGTTTGAGTAATTAGTCGCTGGATAATGTTTTGTGAACTCTCGAGTCACATTCTTGTGGACTTGTTCAGCGTGAATTGCTTAATCTATGGACACAATTTCGTGATGAATTGCAGTGTTATAGTCTAGGGAATCTGACTAAAAATGAACCTGTTTGCCAGTTTATAAGAAAACTGGATGGGAAGCAAATCCCCGACTCATAGAAGGCGTTTCAGCCGTTACTGGACGTAAAACCAGAGGAAGATGTGAGCCACCATCACAACTACTTGTATATTTGAATGTGTGTTGTTGTTGTAGAATTTTTTTTCTTGTTTCGTTTGATCTGATTATCAATGTTGTTTTTGTGTTGTTGTTGTTTGTTGATTTTGTTTGTTTTAAGTTCAAGTTTTCTTTTTGACAAACCATATGACTACCCTATGGCATAAGTACACGAGGGAGACAAGTGTGGAGGTTTTGTCAACCTCCACCGAAAGTGTATCTCTATTTTTTATGCTTCACGTGGGAGACAAGTGTGGGGTTTTGTCAACCCCCGCCGAAAGTGTATCTCCGTTTTCCATACTTCACGTGGGAGACAAGTGTATAGGTTTTGTCAAACCTCGCCGAAAGCATATCTCATTTTTTCAAATCTTGGGGCGATAAATCTGCATCGAGCAACCCCCACCGAAAGTATGTCCCCATGTGTCAAAATTTTAGAGTTTTATGGGTGTATATATACATTCTGCATATTTTCATATGTCATTCCATAACCTGTCTTGTAATTGAAATGCATAATATCTAACGTGTCTTGCACAAGATTAGAGCACTTGTAGAAATGGAGAAAACACCAATTCGGCGATTCCGCAATATATGCGTATTTTGCGGATCGCAATTTGGTAAAGATGGAGAGTTTACCACAGCAGCTCTTGATCTTGGTAGGACATTAGCTGCTAGGGGTATTAATTTGATTTATGGAGGGGGTAGTCTTGGGTTAATGGGGTATGTGTCGACAGCTGCATCCTTAGGAGGAAGCAAAGTTCTCGGCATTATCCCTAAACCATTAGCTGTACGAGATATCGTAGGCAACACCATGGGGGAAGAGTTACAGGTCTCTAGCATGCATGGCGTATTGCACATATGGTTGTTAAGTCTGATGCATTTATAGCTTTGCCTGGTGGTTATGGTACATTAGAGGAGATATTTCAAATCACCTCTTGGGCACAGCTAAACATCCATCGGAAACCCATTGGTTTGTTAAATGTCAATAATTTTTTTGATGGTTTGTTGTCTTCTCTTGATCAAGCAGTAGAAAAAAACTTCATCTCACAGTCGGCGAGGCAAATCTTGGTTACAGCTTCAACTGCAGGGGAGTTAATTGACAAATTACAAGCATTCGTCTATTCGCCTGATCCAACAATAGCTCGGATAGATTGGTTTGGAGAAGGGAAACAAAAAGCGTCAACTCTGGATTTTAACCCTCCATCTGTATCTCTATTTGCTGGTTTGCTTCGGTTTTATGTTTGCTTCTTTTAGTGTGTTTAATTTGTAGATTTTTTCATGTCATTTCTTTTGAGCTTTTTCAGGTTATTTCTTTCATCTCAGGTAATATTTTCTAATCTCAGGTTTTAGAGCGGTGGCTTAAAAAGTTCAAGTTCTCTTGAAACGCATTCTGGATCTCTTCAATCCATAATGGCTGAATAAGGAGGCTAACTTCTAAATTTTTTTAGACCCATTCTAACTAACTTGTTTTTGTTTGCTGACTTGTTGAACTTTGTTATTTTATGAGTGAGTTTAGTTTTATGTAATTTAGAAGTTGGTTATGTGTTTTGTTGGTCCTTTAATCGTTTCGATTAGAAAAAATTGTGGAAAAAGGTTGGACTGGGCAGAATATTGGGTTTTCTTTAAACCTGAAACGCATTCTCTCACATACATATCTGTAGTTTGTTTATTTTCATGTTTGTTTGAGTGTCTTGTATCTGGTTTTTGTTCTTTCATAATAATAGTGTATATAGGCTGGAAACTTAATCTGTGGGCTACTGGTCCTAAGGATTATTGAAATCTACAATCTTGACTCAGGTGAAACAACGCCACGTACCTCTTTTCTTGCATTTTGTGGATCGATGATAAGATAATGATTGAATTAAGAATAACTCTTGGAAAATGATAAATGATGCATTGATCTATGTGCTTCAAATGTTTATTGGTTTTGCTTTGTCTTTTATTCCTTGCACAAAATTGCTAGCACCGAGCCATTATCACTGAGTTATTTGTTTACTTAGAGATGTTACATGTAATTTAAGTGTTTGTTCCTCCAGATTTCAATGTAATTCTAGAACTGTTTGATGGCTCACTCGAGGCGAAAATCTAGACTGTGCAACATTGTGGAAATAGATGGTCGGGTGAAGAATATTTAGGCCATCTTTTGACCGTTTGAGCCTTAAGAGCCAACCTTGACTAAAATTGATCCCTAGTTACACCTTTGAGCCTCTGTAAACCTTTTTCTTTGTTAACTCACTAAAAGATTTCCTAACCTTAATTGAATTTGTTCCAAACATTTTATCCCTTACCTATGAGCATGTAAATCATTCGCAATTACATTTTGAGCTATGTTTTGGTTTTGGGAAGTTAGAGGAGGTTGGATTATGCCATGAGCAATGCAAGTGAGTTTTATTATGTTTGTAAAAAAAAAAAAAAAGAAAAAAATCTGTACTTATCTTCCACGTACTTAAACATTGAGGACAATGTATTGTTTAAGTGTGGGGGAGTGGAATTGCAGTTTAAAAAAAAAAAAGAAAAAAAAGAAAAAAAAAGAGTTCTATACCCTTGGGCGTTCTTAAAAAGAATGAAACAACAAAGTGTGGGGGTGTAGTTTCTTTGGCTTTCTACAAAAAAAAAAAAGAAAAAAGGAAAAAAAAGAAAACAAGAAAAAAAAAGAGAGTTCGAAGTGTTTCTGAATAAGTTTGGGAGAGTCATTTGCATGAATAAGATAATGAATTTTTTATTCATGGGCTTGAGCTCATCACATAATATTGAATGTTTTATTTGTTTTGTGTGACACAGGAGTGTTGCAATCCATGAGATTCCTGATAGATCATCAAGGGGTGCAAATTGTTACAATGGTCAGGAGTGCACATGAACCAGAATGAGGGATAATTTCGTAAAAGAAATGGTATTGCTGTGCAGAGAATTAAATGTCAAGATTTGTGGCTATAAAAGATCTTGAAGTCAGCTTTCTAACACATTTGTCAATGTGTCATTTGGAGTTGTCTGCAGGAATCTCTGACTATCTCTTCACAGCTGGTTCATAGTTAATGGTGCATTAAAGTCTACTCTAGAATTTGAATTTGATTGCTTAGTTGGTTGGAATTTGAATTTCTAGCTTAGTTGGTTGTGCTTTATTACCTAATGAGTTTTACTTGATGAGTCTTAGTTAATAAATCAGTTGTCAATGTAGTAGTTGAGCTGTAATTGTTGAAATTCATTTAATTATTTCTTTTAACCTATGCTTGGAGGGTTGTTCCCAGTTATATTAAGCTCTCAAGTTGTGTATTCAGGAGGGAAGTTGGAATTCGAATTTGAGTGAAATTTCAGTGTTTATACTGATTTCTCCTTAACTCTGTATCTCTGGGTGGATTCCATAGAGTGGTGAGTTAGTTTAAGCCCTGTATCCTTGGTTTACATCCTTGGGTGGTGAATTATCTGTATCCCATTGGTGTTTACTTTGGTGGTGAGCTTGTTATCCCTTTAAGCCCTGTATCCTTGGTTTACATCCTTGGGTGGTGAATTATCTGTATCCCATTGGTGTTTACTTTGGTGGTGAGCTTGTTATCCCTTTAAGCCCTGTCTCCTTGGTTTACATCCTTGGGTGGTGAATTATCTGTATCCCATTGGTGTTTACTTTGGTGGTGAGCTTGTTATTCTTTCAAAGAGTGTTTGTTAGGTTCCATTTTATTTGTTCCAGCCATTGGTTGAGTTGTTTATCAACTTGAAGATCCTCTCTTGATTTGTTACAATCCAGCAGCCTGGTATCAGATTTGGTGTCAGAGCCATATCTTGAAGATCCGGTATCAGAGCCATATCTCGAAGATCCGGTATCAGATTGGTATCAGAGCCATATCTCGAAGATCCGGTATCAGATTGGTATCAGAGCTTTTGGTTCAATGGCTGGTCATACTCACAAGGCTGCTTCTACTACCCAATTGCCTCTTTCTCAAAGAGATGAACGAGATTTGATCATTGAAGATCTCAGGCGGCAACTCCAGCAAGTCCAGCAACGTTTGATCGTTGAAGATCTTATGCGGCAGCTCCAACAACTCCAGCAACATTTAGTAATTCTGGAAAATAAAGAATTCGCAGGTGGAATGCATGGATAGTAGAAGATCAAGTCCTTTGGCAATTATGTGATAATGATGCTGCTAATGAAGATGACGGTGGAGAATGATGTCAGCAGACCATGACTTCTTTGGGATCATGGAAAACCACCATATTTGATGACTTTTAGCTAAGTGTGAAGAGACAGAGACGGATGCCTTGATCAATTTTGATAATCCAAAATTTGTTGATGAAGAGGAAATCACTTATACAAATCGAGGTGATTCTCTATTTATTATTCAAAGGAGTTTGAGTATTGCCCAAGAACGAGAAGATGATTGGCTTCGCAGAAATATCTTCCATAGCAGATGTTCTTCTCATGGCAAGGTGTGCAACTTTATTATTGATGGTTGCAACTTTATTATTGATGGTTGCAGCTTGAAAAATGTGGTGTCTACGGAGCTGATTGATAAACTTGGCCTTCGGACAGAGAAGCATCATCAACCTTACAAGATTTCATGGCTGCGGAAAGATAACGAGATCAAGGTAAACAAACGCTGCCTTGTTTCATTTTCTATTGGCAAGAAGTATAAAGATGAAATATGGTGTGATGTTGTTCCTATGGATGCTTGTCATTTACTTCTTGGTAGACAATGGCAGTATGATAGGAAAGTAATGCATGATAGCTATGGGAATACTTATACATCCTTTAAAGATAGGGTCAAAGTTATTTTGGGTCCTTGGAAGTTAGAATGTGTTCCTAAACCTACTAAAGGGGAGGGAAATGCTTTTCTTACCCAAACAAAATGTAGAAGAGAGTTGGAGAAGGGAAGTGAAATTTGTGTGTTCTTGTTGTTCGAAGAAAATGAAGTTACTAATGAACCACCTTCGGAGATGAAATATCTTCTTGAAGAATACCATGATTTTATACCAAATGAGATACCACCAGGCCTTCCTCCAATGAGAGACATACATCATTGTATTGATCTTGTTCTAGGTGCTGTTATTAGCCAAGAAGGCAGACCAATTGCTTTCTTTAGTGAAAAATTGAATGCATCTCGCAAAAAGTACTCAACTTATGACAAAGAGTTGTATGCTATTTGTCGAGCTTTGAAGCATTGGAGTCAGTATCTCTTGCCAAAACCATTCGTTCTATATTCTGACCATGAAGCTTTGAAGTTCATCAACAGCCAACAGAAGCTTAATGTTCGACATGCCAGATGGGATGGTTATCTACTCAAGGCAAACCAATTGTGTATTCCTCAATGTTCCTTGAGAGAATTAATCATTAATGAAGCACATGGCAGTGGCATTAGCGGTCATTTTGGGAGAGACAAAACTATTGCTATTGTGAAGGAAAACTTCTATTGGCCGAAGATGGAAAAGGGATGTGATGAAGCACGTGAAGAGGTGTACAATTTGTCATGTGGCAAAAAGTCATGGGCAGAACACTGGTTTGTACACTCCATTACCTGTTCCTAATGATCCATGGGAAGATGTTAGCTTGGATTTTGTGGTGGGATTGCCTGGAACACAGCGAAACAAAGATTCAATCATGGTGGTGGTTGATCGATTTTCTAAAATGGCTCATTTTGTCCCCTGTAACAAGACAAATGATGCAACTCATGTGGCCGATTTGTACTTCAAGAAGATTGTGAAATCGCATGGCATTCCTAAGGCCATAGTCTCAGATCGTGATCCAAAGTTCTTATCTCATTTTTGGCGTACACTTTGGAAAAAGCTGGGAACTACATTTAACTTTAGTTCATCTCATTATCCTCAAACAGATGGACAAACTGAAGTTATCAACAGAAGCTTAGGAAATCTTCTGAGGAGTTCTGTTCGTAAGAATTTACGGCAATGGGATCTTGTTTTGCCTCAAGTTGAGTTTGGTTACAACAGATCATCAAGTCAAACCACTAGTCATAGTCCTTTTGAGGTTGTTTATGGCAAGAATCCAATAAGTCCTTTGGATTTAGCCCCTATACCTTCCAAAACTCAATTTAGCAGTGATGCAGAAAAGAGAGCTAAGAACATCAAGAAGCTGCATGAACAAGTCCGGGAGAAGATTTTGAAGCAAAATGGGAAGTATAAAGCTGCAGCAAACAAACATCGGAAGTATGTCGAGTTCAAAGAAGGAGATCTAGTATGGATACACCTTAGAAAGGAAAGGTTTCCTCCAGGCAAATATACCAAGTTGAAGCCTAGAGCTGATGGACCATTCAAAGTCTTACAACGCATTAGAGAGAATGCTTACAAAGTTGAGCTACCTGAGCATTACGGTGTTTCCGACACATTCAATGTCTCTGACCATAGTCCTTATCTTAGTGAAAACAACAACCAAGACTCGAGGTCGAGTCTTTCTCAACCAGGGGAGCTTGACACAGGAGTGTTACAATCCATGGGATTCATGATAAATCATCAAGGGGTACAAATTATTACAATGGTCAAGAGTGCACATGAACCAAAATGAGGGGTAATTTCGTAAAAGAATTGATATTGCTGTGCAGAGAATTAAATGTCAAGATTTATGGCTGTAAAAG
>SNVD02002775.1:0-10063 GCA_013180625.2 Boswellia sacra | reverse complement strand
TTCGATTGCTAGTGCATAAGCAAAATATGCCATCGTAAGGACCAAAAATTTCACCAAACTTGGGCCTACAGAGTTCTTGATGTGATAAATTTGCTAGTGTTTTATCAGGGAACAAACTCAAAACACGTTTTTTACCACAGTCAGTGCTAACATCATAGCTAATAACGAGATGAGTGTTTTCTTCCTTATAGTTTTTCATATGCCTAAAAATAAAATTAGAGTTCCTAACTAAAGTATACCATAGTTTACAAACGCACCTTAAACGCATCAAAGATTTCACGGGCAACATTGATAAAATGTCCATCATCACATCTTCTGGCATATGAATGGATACATCTATTTCTTTGGAATGGGATGACTTCCAAAAAGGAAATATATAAACAATATAAGTATAAAATCTTGGAAACTGATTTATCGTATTCTTAGCAAAATTTATAAACTCATAACTGCACCTTAATTTCACTTTTAATCTAGGAACAACAGACCAAATACACAGTTAAATAATATAGTTCCAATGGAAACGATCAACAAGGAAAAATAACTAACACTCCCATCCCTATTATTGCATAGAGGCATGACACCTTAAATTTGACCATATAGTAATTATATACTTGATTATATTTACGAAGCAACTAAATTGGAACATTCAATTGCTTTCGTAACTTGCTTACTAATGGCTGATAATATTAGTATCTTCGGTGATATTTGACGTAATTATGGTCAAATTGGCTTAGAAATATTTACATCAAAATTGAAATTAAATTACGTAATAAACTTTAAAATGGAGACAAGTACTGTTAGAAATTTTTACTTTTGACGGTCATTAATTATGATGTTCATATCTCAATGTAATAGTAACTATTGGGCAACACCAGAGCTATCCATATCTTCAAAATTTTAATAGCTATCCCAGCAAAATCGTACCACATCTAAATTGTGATATTTTATTCCCTCTTCCAACTCCCACCACATAAACAAGCCCTCAACTATGTGCGAGCATTTGTATGTCGAACATACACTACTATATTTAATCCCTCTTCCCTTATGAGCACAGCTTATTGTCTTACTAAAAGTTGTTAGTACATTTAAAAGCAGGAACAAGAAGATATTCTAGTGTCTACCTATCCAGATTTTACATTTCTTGATTATAAATTCTGAAGTTTTACGTTGTTTATGATTATAGATACTTTATTTCGATAGGTAATCGAAAGATTCTATCTTACAAACGTATCAATACAAAATACACAATCAAATAAAAACTTAAATTGTTTTATAAGAATATCAAATATGATTATTCTTATCAACCATAAGACAAATATTCATCGAGATTTTTAACAAATCATTTGTTATGTGGGGTCACTCTAAGATATTTGTTGTGATTGATTTGAAAGCAATAAATAAGTAAATGCAATCGTAGATCTCTCACATGAGTCCCACTATGTGACATTCACCAAAATTGAAGCCACAAAATAATTTATTATCAATGAATAAGAGTATTTAGGACTACTCTTAACAGCAGATTAGTAGTACTGGCAAACATGAATACTCTTATAGAAATTTAAAAAAAAAAGTTATAAATTAGCTTATTATTATTATTGGTAAAAAATAAAATAAAAATAAAAAAGTAAAAGGAAGAATCATACCATGTCTTCCTTCTGATTTAATGAATAATTGCAATGATGCTAAGATTTAAGAACGATCAAGGTCACTTTAATGGTAAATATTATTATCTGGAAAGTTAGATCTGATAGAATTAGAATTTAGGAAAGAGAGAATAATCATGGATGACTCATAAGTTTGTAACCATATTAAACTGACCCCAAGGAATGTGGTTAGTTTGTGGTCACGAACTGATGATCTCGAAAGACCTCTCTCTCTAAAAAATTACTAAATATAGACTCCAGGTCTATTTTTAATTAAAAAAATATTGTTAAAAAACAAAAGAGTACGAGTATATTAATGCATTTTATTTCTACATATATAGCTCAAAAACCTAAACATTTCATATTCTTTTTAATTTTTCATAATCTTACCTTGAAATTAATTCTTTGAACTTATTAAATGGATGGGAGAAAGACACAAGGACTCATACTAATTGCTACGTGGTCAAGAAAGAAAATCTAAGGTGATGATTTTTATTTGAAAAAATGTCACAAACCATCCCTGCTTTTTAGCTTAATATCATTCAAAAACATCTTTTATACTTTTATACAGGTGCTATCCCTATGTTTTTAAAAATTCATCATAGATCGCCTTCTGTTTGTTTGATCAATAAGTTGACATAAATAAGTTTAAAATGGAGGGTTATTATGGATATTTGTTTAGAGAGGAACCTATTTTTCTTTTTTGTTTATTTTTTTCCCAATCTCATCTTCATTTCTTTCCCTTCTCTCTCTAAATCAAACCCAGCACTTTACCAAATTTGTTGGACTTAGATTTAGATCAATAATCACCACTACACACCACCACCACTGTATATCATCTAAATCAAGACCAAACCCAATTGGCCACCACATCCATCTGGACCACCATGGTTGTTGACCACCAAAGTAGCGGCACCACCACAACGTTGCCCCATCACAAGTAACACAACCAGAGTCGCAACCCATAACCCTCAACATGAAAACCCCTAACACATCCTATAGTCCCAACACATTCAAGCAAATAAGCAGCACCATTTCATTTTATGATCTGCTTGCATACCCATTTTGCATTTCTCATTTTTTATTTGTAAGGTATGTTGGCATTCAAATTGAAATTCTAAATTTAGGTTTGCAGGTGAGAGAGAGAGAAGAAATCCAATCAATCTTCACAGTAGCACACACCACACACATTGAGTTGTGGTTTGATGTTATTGGTTGGATTTGATTAATGGGTTTGTTAAACTTAAACGAAGTTATTTTGAGGAAGCATTAGCAGTCTTCTGTTCCTCAACCCTTCCCCTCTCTATTTCCTTCCTGATCATTACTGTGGTGCTTCTGGTGCTGCTCCAGCGCATGACCATGGGTGACTAGCTTGGTGTTTTCTTTTAATATCAAAGTAAAGAATAAATAAAATATTTTGTGAATGTTATCTTAAAGGTGATAGTTGGCATGGTGGTAATGTAGAAGATTTTTGCTAGGCCCTAGGTTCGAATCCTATTCTTTATTTTCATAGTAAGCTTGGGTTAACGGTGTTTTGATAATTTCATAGTTTTTGGATGGAAAAATTATGTAATCTAATGACAAAATTAATAGAAGGTTGGTCCACATGATGAATTTTTAAAAATATAGGGACAACACTTATATAAAAGTATAAAAGACTTTTTGAGTGATACTAAGTGAAAACGTAAAAGTGGTTTATAACATTCCCCTATTTTATTTCCCATTTTGCTTAGGGGAAAAGGTTCTGAAAATCGTATCAAAGACATGTTAAGCCCAATCATAGTTATTAGATTATTAATACTAAAATTAAGGTCATGCCTAAGCTTTCAGGAAAGTAGTTGTAGGTTTGAGTCTCCTCTTTGTGTTAGTTTTTTATTTTTTATTTTTTAAAAATAGAGTAATTCTATTTAGCCCCATTTTACATCTTATCAAATCTCATTCCTTTTTAGTAAGGATATAATTGAAATCTTAGAAGTCAACTTTTAAATTAAATATTGAATATACCCTATCGGGTGGGCTATTTGCACCTTTTTTTTCTTTTTTTTGGCACACAAATTTTTTTAATTAAAATTTTTATTACAAAATTATCCTTTCATAAATTTATAATTAAGTACATTTAAACCTAATTAACTTAAGTATCTTTTATGCTACACACCCACCTCAACACTTACCTTTACACTTACTTCATTATACATATCATGTATATTCCAAAACCTACTAATGAATATGTAGCCTATTTGTTTTAAATTTGGTCCACAAAAATTTCTTGAAAACAAATAAATTTTCTATGGTGGAGAAGAAAATAAATGTTAGTCATGATTGAAACATCGAATAGGTATGATTTTCTTCTTTTGTTTATCATGATAAATAATGGTATTTTGAATTTTTTTGGGTAAATTCATAGTTTGAAATTTTTTGTCACAATAAATTAGTTGTTACAAAAATATCATGAATAAGCATGACACTATAGAATCTTCAGTTTAAAATGGGATTTATTATTTGGTGAGTGGGGATATTAAAATTGTAGGTCTTAGGAAAAGAAGTATTTATAAAATTTATTTTTAATAAGAGTCATATTTGGCATTAGGATGGGTTTATAAATTAAAAATTAATATTTTAAATTTGAACAGAGGGTTTCTTAAGTAGATGGGTTTTTAATAAAAAAAGGGGGCGTAAATAGCCCTACCCTACTCAATATTAAATTTTAGGGTAGTATCTATCCAACCCCTTTGGGTTTGATAGAACATCATTGGACCCTCATATGTTTTTAAAACTACCAAATAACCACTTATTATTAATCAAACTAGGTTTGATAGTCATGACGTTATTTTAGTAAATATAGAAAAAATTTAAAAATAAAAGTTTCTTCTCTCCCTGTTTGCACCTCCCTTCTTGTCTTCCTCATTCTCCTTAACTTCGATCTTCCCCTCCTCTCATCTTGTATTCTCTCATTTTCTTTTACTTTGCTTCTCTCCCTCTCAAATTATAAACTTTGATCTAAATTTTCTAATCTCTTTCCCAATCATAATCTCAATTCCTTGTTCAATTTGACTTAACAAACTCTGCAATACTCTTTCACGACTTCACTATTTATCGAAATTATTAAATCACCATTCTCTATTCGCCCAAATTGCTTTATCAAACCAAACCAATTACCACCATTTTCTGTCGACCCAGATTACTAAATCATCAAACTAATAATAAGAGTCCATTTATAATAGACACATACGGCCTGATATGTTAACGTTAAGAAACTCCTCTATACCAATTAAAAATTTTAGCGTTATGCCCTAAGAGTTACATATTTTATGTAATAAATAATTTTTATATTAATAAAAGAATGTTTTATTCCATAATATGCCAGTATGTTAAAAAGTTTAATTTTATTAATGTCTAAGGATCTGGAGCTTATATATTGCTAAAGTCTTTGTTTTATATGAGGTGGTCATATATTTGAGACACAAAACTTTATGTAGCTCAAATTATCTTCACAATCTATGAAAAAAGTTGGACACTTTGTTTGGACAAGTTTGATATTTTGTTTGTCTCAATAGGGGTGATGAGTCTCAAACCATTAAAGCAGAGACTTTAAGACAAAAACACTTGTACAATTTGAATGCACTGAACATAGGTCGAGTAGAATTAATTATTTGGTGTAGATGCCATAACTAAATATAAATTTCACATAAGGGCAACTAATGACATATCTACCTTAATCCTGAGTGGGTAGTTTACCTTTAGTTTGCAAGCTATGATCATTGACTAGAATCAAAAGTGAGATCTAAAATGAGAGATCAATACGTTGGTTAGTTGAGACTATAAGATCTGTATATTAGAGAACACAATACCATAGATATAGAATTCATGACTTTAAAAGCTTTAAAGAATACCGTCTTGAGGGTTTTATAAGGTTTTAGATGATGAATCTTGGTCAAGTATTTAATGAAGTAAGTTCATTAAATTATGTTTAATTTATTAAATATTAAATCATTCAAATGGCGTAAAATTGGTCTTAAGGATAAAGATGCAATTGGAGGAGTAAAATGGTAGTTTTCTAGCTCCAATTATTGGTATTTTATTGGAGTATTTATGTAAACTTGTTACTAAATGGGTGGGTTTATGGAATAGAATAATTTAATTAGATTAACTTATTAAGTTTTATGATAAAAAGGGGTATTTAATTCAAAAGTATAACTTTAAGCCTAAAATGAAATGGGCTAGAGTTAATGGATAATGTCCACACAATTATAAGGTCTACTAGACTTGGTTAGTTGAAGCTTGTAATTAAATATGTTCATTAAAAATTCTTTAGGTAGTTGTTAAGTTAATTTAAACTAGGATGGCAAAAATGTTCGGGCAGGGCCGAGTACCTAAACCCCCGACCTGCCTTGATGGAATTTCGTCAAGGATAGGCAGAGGAATCCCGAGTTTAGGTGGAGATCAAGGATCATGATCCCCAACCCAGAATAAACAAAAAATTGATTTAATTTGAATTATATTAAATTGAGGCCCAATTTAACATTTATATTTGACTTTGACATATACCCAACAATTATAACAATTATAAGCCCAGCTGAACCCAAATTAATTATTAAATTATTAATTACCAATTTAATTTTTTTGAACCAAAATTCATAAACAAATATAAGAAACATGAAAATAACCTTAAATCCATAATTATACACTTTCACTATGAAGT
The DNA here is from genome assembly GCA_013180625.2 of Boswellia sacra. NCBI lineage: Eukaryota > Viridiplantae > Streptophyta > Magnoliopsida > Sapindales > Burseraceae > Boswellia > Boswellia sacra. The sequence goes on along the minus strand of SNVD02002775.1, from coordinate 3,721 downwards.
CCTCACGCCTCACCTTCATGCCTCACTCACATACGCTCACGACCTCATCTCATCTCACCTGCATCGCTGCACACACATGACATAACTATTCAACCATTGATTCACGATTTCACATCCTCAATTGCATGCTTGCACCATCAATTCACGATCTTTACACCTGCAAACAACCATGCATTCAAGCAACCAGTAGCTCAACTACCTCTATTCCTGATAAATGAATTAAAATACATTTTAAGCGCATAAAATATTTGATGATATTTTTCAATATTGTAAAACTTTTTATGGTATTTGAGGATAATTATTTTGCTTATGTCAGTTTGGTATTTGTTTTATTTCTTTAGTATTTATGTAGTTTTAAATTTCAAGAATAAAGTGTTGTCCTTAAATTATGATTAATGAAATTTTTTGGGTAGGTTAAGCAAAATAGACATAATTATCAACCTTGAAATCAAAATGAAGAAATTTTTGAACTTGGAGCAACATGACCCAATCCTACACGAAGTTGAAGAATAATCAATAGTCCAAATCCAACATTTAACATGCCTAAATTGGGATAAACGGAACTGGACCACAAATTCTACTTAGTTTGACCCACCTCTAGTATATGGACCGTATTTCACAAAATACATATTAAATCACTATGATTCTAGAAGCTGGGAAAAGATGAGTCAATCATAACTCTTTTGCTAGTCACAAAATCAAATGAAATACACAAGTAAGATAAATTAACATAATAACAATGAAAGCTAAGGTTAGGGGATCCGCCCTTGATATATCAAATAAGGATAAATAACTCAATTATGACTCAATTGGAATCCACACATCAAGGAGGATCCAATGATAAAGTTTGTCATTAAAGCCTATTTTAGTTATATGAATTATATTTGTTTCATTAACAATATTTATACCACTTCTTGTATGGGTTTAAGAATCCAATGTATCAATCACCATATGTCTATAACAAATCAAGTTTCCTAGCTAGACTTATATTCATAAGGGAGAACCATACGATGTCTAGAAAAGATCCAAGCATTTGATGTGCCAAGGATTATCTATAATGGATCAAGACCTTCACTTTACGAGTGGTGTCAAAATTGATTAAGAAAATAAATGTAAGACATATAAAATAAACAACACAAGATTTTGATTATTAAGGACATATCAAAGAGTTAGAAAATCATTATTCTCATATCAAGGGTTTCACATTTTTATCGTAGCAAGAGAGAATTTAGTGGAACATTATACTAGAAAGAAAATAAAGTGTAAGAAGAAAATGATTTACTAATAATATCAAAAGAACAAAACACAAGAGAGAAAACATAGTGTTAAGAGATTTCAACCAATAGCCAAGATGCCTTAATAGGTCACAATTCACCTTTATCTAGAGATGTATTTAAGGGCAAACTTATCAAATTATAAAGAAACAATTATAAAATATCTTATTGACAATTTGGATTATCATGTGTGCCAACTTTGACTATCGATTTTAGCATTAAAATATTTCGAATTTTAATCACATGTTTCTATGAAAGTTCTCAGCTTTCTAGAACATCGTGAATCATATGATTTGGATTCGTATTTGAAGAGATACAGCCAAAATATGAAGATATGTTCAGGCTAGGTTGAGACTACAGACGGGTTTGCTTCAAACCCATTTTTGGTCCGTTAGACGTCCAAATTTCATGATCCTTGTGAATACAATTTTGTAGACAATTTAATCAACTTTCCATAAAATCAAGATTTACACCATTCTAATCTATAAATAGAAAGTTATGTCGATTCTATTAGACCTGCAACAAATATTAAAATTAAGATAAGGCTAATTCAAAATATGTAAACACTACAAATATACTTAAGTTGAGAAATTTAATGACACTATTAGTGTAATATGATGAATTAAGCTCTAATTAAACATATATATCTAAGTGTTTATCAACTAGTATTTTGACCATAGCTCACAAAATGTTTATCCAAATGGCGTGAAACTAGTGGCTGTAGAAAGATTAGATAAAAAGCTACGACTTTTATGTTGACTACAAAGCCTAATTCAACTATTCTAATATCCAAAAATGTGTTGCAAATTGGTGAATGGGTTGGTGGCCGAAAATGTGGAAGATTTGGGTTCACAGTAGAATAGTTCCATTTAATTGCCTATATAAGGACACCTTTAAGAGTTGAATTATGAATCATCCATATTGTCTACAATTCTTTCTTATACTTTTTCTCTAAGATTTTTGGTAATAAATTGTAAGCAAGGCTAGAGCTCTTGGTGAAACTAAAGATGGACTTTTATATGTAGTTTATCTATTTCTCTACTTTGATTTTTGTTCAAGAGCTATAGAGTTTATATATTAGTTATGTTCTAGTTCTTTCTCATTCCTTGTTTTTTTATAATCCATAAATTATGATTTTCAAGACTCATATAAATTCAGTCATGTTTTTTTTATGTGATTCTTTTAAATTATAGTTGTTACTAGTAGTTCGTTTTATAAACCGATCTTTAACTGCAATATCATTAATTGATATACTATTGATCGTAGATAGTTTGTGATATACTATTGATCGTAGATAGCTTGTAAAGACACATATTGTGTGTGAATCTTGTTTGTAAAGAGTTTATTCATACCAAATACATTCGATTACAAATTGTGTTATATTATACATATCTTCCGATTGGATGTTTGGGATATGAAACTTTCAATTGATTCATAAGTGTTGAACCAAAGTAGGAAAATAGATTTACAAAGCATATTAGTGATTCTCGAAGCCTTACTCCTTTTTATTATTGATTTCTTCTTAATTCTTATGTACTTTTATCGCTTCTATATCAACCATTATCATTTAGTTTTTTGCCCTTAATATTATTTGTAGTGTTTTTATTTTGCTAAACTATTTTGTCGAAAGCTTCATCATAGGATCGACACCTTGACCTATATTGCAATAATCATATTATATTTTGAGCGCAAACAATTCCCCTCATTCAAGCAACCACTGCACCGATCCAAATGACTGTGTTACTATTGTTGTTGTTGTTGTTGTTTTAATAGTGCAGCATGGTCTTTTATTGTGTTTCGTTTCTAAGAAAATGTTGAAGTTTGAAAAATGATTCTGGGATTTAGATTTTAGGATTTTACGTTGTTTGGAAGTTGATAAAGTTTGAATCCTTAAGTGGGTTAAGATGTGTTTTTAGTATGTGAAACTATAAATCTATATTTGTGAAATATGTATAAGTCTATATAGTTGTTTGGATATTAGGATTTTTTCTTTCTTTTCCTCTATTTCGTCATGGTTGAAAAAAGAAATGAAGCCAAGCGCGAACCAAGTGGTTTGAGCTTGCGCTTACATGAGGTAAACAATACGCTAAGATACCTATAGGCTAAGCTTGGCAAATGAATGTAAATGGAAAATCAAATATAAGTAATATACTGATGATTACAAAAAAAAAAAAAAAGAAAACGACAAAAAGGAAACCAGGTAAATTCCTTGACCTCATAATTTCAGAAGACGAAGATTTAAACACTCTACTGGGATTGGGGATTGAGGTCCCCAACCTGGCCCTTGATTTTTGCCATCCCTAATCTGAACTTGGACAGAGACAATGAATATAATTTAATTGGATTTATTGGCCGACATATTGGGCTAGATAATTAGTGGACTATTATATATATGTGTTGCAGGTTTGCAGGAATTAAAAGGGAGTGAAATGAGTATCAATTAGGGG
>SNVD02002774.1:0-10158 GCA_013180625.2 Boswellia sacra | reverse complement strand
CATGTGATCATTGAGGATCCAAACATGCTTGCTTCTTTTGTTCCATAGGACACCACTCTACTAAGTCTTTTGACTATTTGTTTCTCAAATTTCCTATTATTTATTGCTAATAACAAAGCAATGTGATGTAGGTGCCACGATCTTTCATGGAACGATCTTTCGTATAGAGGTTGGTTCTCACGGATATATTTTGTGGATGTCTAATCAGTATTAGGTAAAGTACCCTTCTACACCATGATTTCTATCTTAATAGTTTTTCTAACTATATGATTCTTTTGCTTGGTTAGACAAGTCGTCAGAAGGTTACTCTTCTGTAATAGGAGATTGAGTGTCTTCAAGCTCAGGTTGCTACCTTCTCTTTTGATACTAATGATGATGGCGATGAGTGGGGATTGCCATCACTAGCTTCTCATGTGATCGGATTTGTTCAACCAACTTCTACGTATGAATTTCTATGATGTACAATCAGGTGTGAACAATCTTTAAAGACTTAGTAAAGATTTTCTCTTTTCAACTTCATATGTCATACGTATTTTGATAAGTGTTACATTCAATCTTTGTTCAAATTTATTTTTTTTTTTTACAACATTGTTTATTCAATTTTGAATAAAACCACAAAATCTAAAAATCCCATGCTCGAAACCGTTCATCGATGTGCATTCCGGAAGTCGCAAAACTCACGAAAAGGGGTGGAATGGGCAATTTTGCCCTTACAACTGCGAATTAGCCAACATACCACAAGGCAACTGTCAGACAGTCGAGTGACTATCAAATAGCTGGTAGACTATTAAGAAATCGCCACAAGTAGTTAGACAGTCGATCGATAGTTCTTTAGGGACGTTCCTCCCTTTTTCCTAATTTGTCTCGTTTTATGCACTAGTTAACTGTTGCTCTTCTTTGCTACTTCTCTGCACCTTTTCTCCCATTTCTTGGGACTTCTCCTATCTTCCTCCACACTTCTTCACATTCTTTAACATGTCTGAGGCCTTTCTCAAGATCCTCTAGTATCATTTAAAGCCTTTAAAGGATGAAGATTAGAAATCACTTGAATCTATCAGTCTTTATCACGTCAAGCTCGACATCCCTTTTCTTAAATATTACACAATCGTTTGGGATCCTCATGATCATGTCTTCCATTTCAATGGGAAGAGCTTTGCCCTTTATACAAGGAGTTTTTTGCCATACTCGATTTTCCGTTACCTAGTTTTGAGAACATCATTTTGTCTACAGTCCAGATACCATTAGCATCCGATATGGCCCACTTATTTGACTTCCAGATTTTCACCATCGGCATTCACAGTAGAGGCGATAGAGTGATGTTATCTTCCATCATGCCTTTGCTCAAAATGATGGATAGGTCTTCATTCGATTGGCTTTGCCTTATTCAGTTTTGTCTTCTTGCATATTTTCTACTGGTCTCACCTGACGGTCTGAAAGATCCATATCTTGTGATCATCATTTCTTAGATTGGACTTGGTTTCACAGCTATTCCCTTGATTCTAGTCAAGGCATTGATCAGACTGAATCATGTCCGAGTGGATCCAAGTCAAAGGTTCGGTGGCAGTCTCCTACTTCTTTAGGTTCCCCTTTCGTCTTCTTGAGCCTTTATCTAAACGAGTTTAGTCATTTTTCATCATTCATTTCATTTTCTTTTTATGCTCTAATTTTTGCCTAAACTACCCTTTCTAAGTTTTTGACTCAGTGAGCTCGTCTTAACTTTTGCCTGAGCCACCCTATCGGGTTTTCAACTCAGCAGACTCTTCATTTTCTTCTCATGCCTTAACTTTTGGCTAAACTACCCTTTTGGATTTTTAGCTTAGCAGGCTTGCCATAACTTTTGCCTAAGCTACCTTTACGGGTTTTCAATTCAGCAGGCGCTTATTATTTTTCCTTTGTTTCTTTTCCTCATATTTGGTTGCAAGAGAGGTTATCCATTCTAGCACTATTCGAAGGAGATATTTCTGTTACAGTCTGTGGCTTTATACGAGGAGAATAGTTGAAAGACATTCTTCTTGGATTGACTGGCTCCGAGTAATTTTTGATACTCAGATTCAATGGAACTGTCCATGGTGGAGATTAAAGCACGTGACAGTCATGGCCTATATCACATGCATGCCTTTCACCCATAGTTCATTCTATGATCCTGCTAAATTGCGTCAATAGTATGGTTTGAAGCAAAGGATCATGGATTCACTGACTACTTTTAGTCCTGGGAGACTATTTGCTCACTTCTTAGAGCGTGTGAATGATTCTTGGCCACATTGCAGCATCGAAAAGAATTTATTTTGTGACCTTCATTTTGAGACTGACGACTAGTACGAGGATTGGGTGATCTTTCAAGCTTCCATTTCTGATCCTGATATTCGAGCTAGACGATGTCATGAACGATATGGTGAGCCCATTCGTAGTCCATCAAAGAGGTAGAAGTGGCATTATTAACTTCATTGTTTAGCTTATATGTTTGATGTTTTCCTTTTGTTATTATGCAAAACAATAGGACATTTTAGACACATATTTGTTCCCAAACAAATTTATTTCATTAATAAAATTACAATTTTTTTGTTCTTTGAACAACATATGCATAATGAGACAACTACTGTCATTAATTAGCCATTTTTTATTTTCTTATTAATTATTTTTCCTCTCACTATTTCTCTCTCTCTCTCTCTTTAATATATAATACTTTTTCAGCCTGTCCATGTTGATGGGTTTAGTGAATTCATTCCCTTCCATGTCTGATAGAATGACAGCTCCACTGGACATAAGCTTCGTCACAATGAATGGGCCCACGTAGTTAGGCGTGAACTTCCCTCTCAAATCAAACACCACTAGCCTCACTTGCTTAAGGATCAATTGCCTTCTTTGAAATTCCTTGCCTTTATTCTCTTGTTAAAGGCTCGAGCAACTCATTTTTGGTATAGCTGCATGTGATATTTGGCTTTTATTCTTTTCTCATCGATCAAGGCCAAGAATTCACATCTATTACGAATCCACTTCCCTTTAAGAACTTCTGCTTTAATAAGAATCGTCATGATTTCATTTATATCTCGATTTGTAAAACCATTTATGAACCATATACCAAAAAGAAGGGCTTCATACCTGTTGAATTCCTGGGTGTTGTTCTATAACCCTATGAGACAAACGGCCAAATCTGCATATGAAGTTCTTTGTGATAAATTTCGCCATCTGCTTCATCCCTAACTTATTATAAGATTCGGCTTCTTTCCATTTGTTGACATAATCAATCACCGCCGCCACCACATATCGATGCCCATTAGAGACTGACAACCTTATTTGGCCTATAACGTCAATGCCCCATGCAGCAAAGGGCCATAATGCTATCATCCCTTATAGCTACAAGGGTGGCTGGTGAATCAAATTTCCATTAATCTGACATTGGTGATACTTCTTCACAAATCAGACATAGTCTGTTTCTATGGTTAGCTAGTAAAAGCCTTGTCTCATAAACTTCTTCATGAGTACTAACCTTTTCATGTGTGGCCCCTATACACCACTATAGATTTCTTCCATAAGCCTCCTAGCTTTTTTGCCATCAACACACCTCAATTGCATCCTTTCTGACATTCTCTTCTACATCACCCCCTGATGACAAGTAAATTGTTGAGCCAATCTTCATAACATAGCCCCATCTTTCTCATTAGCCTCCTCAGGCAAAATCCTTTCTTATTGATACCTCTTCAAGTCATAGAACCATGGCTTTTCATCTACTTCAACCTCTGTTACATAAGGTTCCATATAATAAGGACCCCATGCTTGTGATGTCACTATGTGTGCTTACCCAAACTAATGCCAATGAAGCTAATGCATCAGCCATCTGATGCTTACTTCCAAGAAGATGGGTGAAGGTACACCACTTGAACCTCCCAATCAACCTTCTTATATGTTTAAGGTATGGTTTTAGCTTTCCTTCTCGTAGATCCTGATCTTTATTGGCTTGAGAGATGAGCAGTTTTGAATCCCCCAAAATTTCTATTTCATTAATGCCCATAGCTATCATAACTTCTAAATCAAAGGTACAGGTTTCGTACTCAGCCATATTGTTGGTGGCTCTAAACTCCAACTTTTTGGCGAATAGAATGACTTCTTTAGTCAGTGACACTAGGATAACTCCTATTCCAGCACCATTACGATTGATAGCTCTATCAAAGAACATCCTCTACCCCACTACTAAGAATACCCGCAGATGTTCGTCTAGGAATTCCAACTGTCATGGTTGGTCATCATCAACCGTGTTGATAGTCAAGAATTTTGCTACTACTCTTCCCTTCACCACCTTTTTAATAGCATATTCAATATCAAATTTTAACAACTACACTAGCTAACTTGCTCACTTTTCCACCAATGCTAGTGCTTCATAAAGATACTTCATCAGAACCTCTTCCGAGACAATCTTAATTTTATAAGAATGAAAATAATGCGTCAACTTCTTCGAGAGTCAAAACCATGGCTAAGCATGTTTTTTGCACATAGCTATACTTTGTTTTGTATGATAGCAACTTCTTGCTAAGATAATAGATGACATGCTCTACACCATCCTCGTCTTCTTATACCAGTATAGCACCAATGGCCTTCTTCTCGAGAGTTAGGTAGAGAATTAAATTCTTTTCAAGTTTTAAAGGTCTCAAAACAAGTGGATTCTGCAAGTACTTCTTAATCTTCTCGAATGCCTCTTGACACTAATCGTTCTATTGTATTGGTTGATCCTTCTTCAAAAGCCTAAAGATCGATGCACAAACGGTCGTTAGTTTAGAGATAAATCGACTGATATATTGGATCTTCCCTAGGAACCCTCGAACTTCTTTTTCGATCTTAGATGATGTCATCTCCATAATGGCTTAACCTTGTCTGGATCTACTTCTATTCCCTTCTTGCGAACTATAAGCCCAAACAACTTCCTTGAGATGACCCCAAAGACACATTTCTTCAGATTTAGTCTTAGCTTGTATTTCTTTACCCTTTCTAGGAATCTGTCTAAAGCTTCAAAGTGGCCATCTCCAGTCTCAAATTTCACCATCATGTCATCCACATAAACTTCTATTTCCTTATGCATCATGTCATGAAACAACATCATCGCCATGCATTGGTAAGTTACCCCTGCATTCTTTGATCCGAAGGGCATTATCTTGTAACATTAGATTCCCATTCTATAATGAAGGCTATTCTTATCTTATCTTCATTGGTCATCATTATCTGGTTGTACCTAGAAAACCCATCTACGAAAAAGAACATTACATTGATAGCAGTGCTATCTATAAACACATTGATGTGAGGCAAAGGAAAATCATTTTTTTGCAAGGCCTTATTCAAGTCTTGATAGTCGACACACAATCAGACCCTTCCATCCTTCTTTGATACTGGCACGATTTTGGCTAACGATTCTGGTATTTCACAACTTCTAAGAACTTAGCTTCGATTTGATTGGAGGCTTCTTCTTTGATTTTATGAGCCTACTTCGGTCTCATCCTCTTCAGTTTCTGCTTAACCGGCTTCATAAGCTGATAGGTCGAGATTGTATGCTCAGCAATGCTTCTCCCAATTCCAGGTATGTCATCGTAAGACCAGGCAAAGACTTCTTCATGTTTCTTTATTCATTTTTCAAATCTCTCTCTATATCTTCAAGAGTCATGTCAAGTGCAATGCATATGTTCTTGGATTTGTCAATTGTACCCAGATTAATGTTATGAGTTTGAATAGTATGGATGTCAAATATGTTAGTGAAATTCAAATTACGATGCACAATACCATTAGGAAAAAAATCACACAAGTAAGCAAATTGCATGATTTTCTGTTGCATCATATTTAGAAACATAAACAATGTCCTCTTCTTCAAAGAGGTTGGGTACAAACAAATCCTCATAAGATACGTCTTTGATTCCATCTTTGATGAAAATAGCAAGGCCGATGGATAGGTCCATTCGCAATGCTTGCTCTTGAGACTTCTCCTCCTTGATGGTCATCTTCTCCATTTCTCCATCTCAATCATTCCCCTTAGAGACTCCTACCTGAAGATGTCGTTGAATATTTCAAATTTGGGCTTCAACATTCCTTTGAAAACCCATGGTTCAGCAGCTCCCACATACTTCCCCTTTGATTTCATAGCCGAAACCTCTTCTTGAAGTTTAGCCTTTGAAATCTAGGAAGGATGGTAAGCCATGCCCTTTCCTCCCAAGCCCAGTTCTTGGCAAGTATCCTTGCTTCTTCATTATCCCTGCTACAATTAGGCTGACCACATCAATCATGCTACGTAAATGCCTCCCATGTAGGGTATTTCTCCAGCCTTTATGCTCAAGGCAGATGATGCAATTGTTAAGGCTGCATGGATGGTCACAATCTCTCCATCTATCTTGAATTAGATCTTTTGATGTAAGGTGGAAGGAACTCCACCAAGCTAATGGAACCATGCTCATCCCAATAAGGTAGCAAACGTGACTGGAATGTCAAGGACTATAAATTCTATCATGACTTCGATTGGCCCATTCTTCACTAAGGCTTTGAAAATCCTGATCGCACTCCTCCTCGAGTCATCATAGGCCTTGATCACCATCTCACAAAACTTAAGTTCATCTTTATTAACCCCAAACTTGTGCAATATCCTTATAGGCATAATATTAATGGCAGACTTATCATCGACCGTGATATAAGGAAATGTCTTCCTAGCTATTTCTATAGTGATGAACAACAACTTGTTATGATTCCTCCCTTCAAACGGTAGATCCTCATCAGTAAAAGTGATCTCACCCTTCTCTTTTAACCCATTGGGTGCTCCTCTAGTCAGGACAATCAACATTTCACTAGTAGTAGCAGCCATTAATATCTTCACTTCTACCAAAGCCTTTGCAATGGCTTCTCTATGCTTTTGGGATGACATTAGGAAATCCCAAATGTTGGCATTTGCTTGAATCTTTTTCAATTGCTTGATCACTTGATCTTCTTACTCTTTGGTTTCTTTGGCAACTTCTTTGTCCTTCTCGACTATCTTCTCGATTGGTTTCTCCTCTCCTTGTCATGGTAAAATCTACCACTCTTTGTCACTCCTTGGACATTCTCTTTCTCAACCCTGAGTGTTTCTCCCTCATGTGTTTCTCCCTCAACTCTCACCTCTTCTTTTTCATCACTACTAAAGTCAGCTGAAAAGTTTGGACGGGTCTTCGCTTTAGGGATGCAATCCTAAATAACCATAACCCTTACTTCTTTACATCTTCTAGGCAAACTCTCTCTTCTTACAATAATCTCAAGTCGCTTCCCTTTTCTAACTTTGCTACGTTCTTCACCTTAAGTCTTCTAGATGGTGGGCCTTTTTTAGCCTCTTTTCTAGCGATCCACTTATTGGCAAAATCATTCGATAGTGTGGACTTCCTCCTGGTGAGTGTCACTTCAACTTCTTCTTCTTCTTCTTATTTTTCTTCTTCGTGTGGCTTTTCCTCTTCTTGATCACTAAGGCACACAAGTTTGGGCTCTAGGATTTGGTTGACTCTCTTTACTGTAATGTTAGTCCATCCATCTTTCTTAATGTGAATCTTGGCTCCCACAGGAATGGGTTCGTCTTCCACCCTCTCAATAATCTGCTTGGGCTCTCCTTCTTCGGGTTCGTAGACCTTAGGATCTTTAGCCTTAGGCTTCTTCTTTGAGGCCACCTTTCTAATGGATTATCCAAGTTGTGATTTCTCCCTTCTCTTAGCTCTCTTGACCCTACTTGATCTAAAAAGAGTTCATGAGTTGCTCCTCAGTCAAGCTTGATCCAATCATGTTGGTTGATGGAGAAGGTAACCGGTTGTAATTGGGTAATGGATTGCTTCTTGTGTTGGGCTCATAGGTTTTTGGGTTAGGAATCTAGCCTTTGTCTATCAAGTCTGGGATCTCATTATGGATGCGAGTACAATCATTGGTTTTATGATCGGTCACTTGGTGGAACTCATACTTCTCATGATGCCTCCAATTCCTTGGTAGTAGATTTGGAAGATCTCTTGGTAGCAATAGTTGCAAGATCCCTTCGACTCTCAATCTCGCAAAAATCTTAGAAAGCGGCCTTCCCAAACGATTGAACTTGCTTTGTAGGGCAACTGCCTTTACCTACACATGCTTTGTGCTAGACCCACTACGTTGGTGATACTACCATTGACTTCTATGAGAGTAGTTATTTGTCTTCTGCTTGGATTCTAATTCTTCTATTTGGATCTATAAATCATACATGTCTTCAAATGTATTAATAGGAAACTCACCACTCTATCACTCATGAAACTATGGGCTCTATTGATCATCGTGCGAAACTGGTCCTTCTCTGTAGGCCTAGTGGTCATCTTTGCTACCCTGGCCTTCCAATGGACTAGATACTCCTAAAAAATCTCGTTGGGTTTTTGCCTTCATTTGGGGAAAAAAAGACTTTTTGCAACGAAAAATGTCGTCGCAAAAAGTCAACCGTCGCAATAGGTTTTTGCGACGAAAATAAATTCGTTGCGTTCCAGTCGCAATAGGTTTTTCTATGATGAATCTTAAATTTCTTGCAAAAACATTTTTGCGAGGAAATTTTTGTCACAAAAAGTGGCATTTTGTGATAAATATTTGGTCGCAAATAGGATAACTTCATGTTAGCTTTTTGTGACAAAAGAGAATTCGTCGCAAAAGAGCATATTTTGAGACAAATCCGAATTTTGTTGCAAAAATTTTGTACAAAAATTGTATTTAAAATAAATTATTTTCATTGCAAATATCTTTTGCAACCATTTTTTTGTCACTAAATCCGACCTTTAGTGACAAAAAATTCGCCGCAAAGGACCTAATTTTTTAACATAATTGAATTTTTTAATAATTCATAAAATTTATTTTAGTTTGTTTTAAATTTTAAAATAAAATTGCAAAATTATCTCATATAATTATTTGTAAGAATAATTTTATTAAATAATGAAAAATTACAAAAATTTAATATGATATATGAACTTTGGTTGTACATAGAAAAATAAAAAATAAAAATAAAAATACAAGATAACACAACAAAACGCAAAACTTCATCCTCCAATAATTTTTTTTTTTTTTTGCTTGACTTTGTATCAATCTTAAGTCTTCAAATGCACCTCATCTTCAATTATACCTATTAAAAACAAAAAAAAAGTAGAATATTAATTAGTAATAATTAAGGATATGATAGATGAGTGTGTACAAAAAAAAAATATTAAAGAAATAAAGAACTTGATAATTTTCAATTACATTCCCTCTTCGAAAACACCTATTAAACAAAAAAGTGTAATATTAATAGACAATTAAAAAATAAAAAAATATGAATCTTGTACGTAATATATTACAATGTAAAGAAAAAATGAATAAGAATATTTACCTAGATAATAGCATTAAGGAAAGATGAGAAATAGATAATTGGAAGAGATAGAAGAAAATAAAAATGATGTAGGAAATTGGAAGAGATGGAAGAAAATGAAGTAAACCAAAGATTTGAGTGGTGTATATATAATAAAGGTGTTGATTTTTTGCAATGAAATTTGGACATTTTGCGATGAAAAATTTTGTTGCAAAAGAATTTAAAAAGTATGAAATAAATCGGAGCAGGTAAAAGTTCGCCTAAATTTCTTGTTTTGCGACGACATTTTGGTATTTACTGACAAAATTTTTGTCGCTAAAGCTGTAAAAATCTTGAAATTTAATAGGCAAGAAAAAGTCGGTCTAAAATTTATGATTAAATTTCTTCGCTAAATACCACATTTTGCAAGGAATTTTAAAGTAGCCGCAAAAAGTTTAAAAAATTTTGCCATTATATAGGTTTTTCACGAAAGATACTATTTACAACAAAATGCTAATATTTTGCGACAACATTTTTGTCACTAAAAGTCTTTAAAAAATATGAAAATTAAAATTAAAATCTAAAATTAAAAATATTTAAATAAACCATATTTGGACTTTGATAATTATAAACTTATTTATTAATAAAAATTTTATCCATAATTAAATTTATATAATAGTGGATTGATATTAAATAATTTGATGACAAATAAATAAATAATATAATAACCATATATATTAGAAATATATAATATTTTATGATATTTAATTAGTTTTTATTGAGTTTTAAAATGTTAATAAAATATGCACAACAACTCAAGAATTATTTAACAAATGTAAACAATAGTTAGA
>SNVD02002773.1:0-10098 GCA_013180625.2 Boswellia sacra | reverse complement strand
TCTGCAACTAAGTTTTCACTTCCCTTCTTGTCTTTGATTTCCAAGTCAAACTCCTGTAAAAGGAGTATCCACCTGATAAGCCTTGGATTAGCATCTTTCTTTGTGAGCAAGTACCTTAAAGCTGCATGATCAGAATAAAGGGTTACTTTAGTACCAATCAAATAAGATCGAAACTTTTCTAAAGCAAAAATAACCGCTAGCAGCTCTTTCTCAGTGGTAGAATAATTAAGTTGAGCATCATTTAAAGTCCGAGATGCGTAATAAATGGCATGTGGAATTCTGCCAATTCGTTGACCCAAAACGGCACCCACAGCATAATCATTCGCATCACACATGATCTCGAATGGATGATTCCAATTTGGAGATTGGATTATTGGAGCTGAGGTCAAGAGTTCCTTCAGTTTCTCAAATGCCTCTTTGCATTTCTCATCAAATTCAAAGGCCACATCATTCTGTAATAATCTGCATAGGGGCAATGCTATATTCGAGAAATCTTTGATGAATCTACGATAAAAACCTGCATGACCAAGAAACGAACGAATATCCCGCACACTTGTGGGAGGTGGTAAGGAACATATAAAATCTATCTTGGATTATATAATCAACTTCTATAACCCTTTACCGAAATAACAATCGTCCCAAAACTATACCCTATCTACCATAGAAGACATTTTTCCAAGGTGTCAGAACAATGTTCGTTTCCCCATACATCTTTGAGTATTAAGTGTACAGGGTTATCAAGGCATTTGTATCAACAGATCACCGAAAAACACTATAAATGCATCCATAGATACCTCAATGATATTCTCAACATAATCAGAGAAAATACTTACCATAACCCTTTGGAAAGTGGCAGGGGCATTGCAAAGACCGAATGGCATGCGTCGATAGGCAAATGTACCGAATGGGCATGTGAATGTAGTTTTCTCTTGATCCTCAGGGGCAATGACAATCTGATTATATCCTGAATAGCCATCAAAAAAACAATAATGAGAATGACCTGCTAATCTCTCCAGCATTTGATCAATGAATGGCAAAGGAAAGTGATCCTTGCGAGTTGCAGACTTGAGCTTTCGATACTCAATACAAACTCGCCACCCGGTTTGGATACGAGTGGGAACTAGCTCATTATTGTCATTCTTAACCACCGTAACACCAGATTTCTTTGAGACGACTGGACTGGACTTACCCACTTGCTATCCGAAATTGGATAAATCCAGCCCACATCCTAACAATTTCAGGATTGTCTTTCTGCAACTTTCCATCATTGGAGGATTCAACCTCCGCTGTGCTTCTCCAGAGTGGGCTTGATCCTTCTTCTAATAAGATAGCGGTGCATGCATATGTCTGGGCTAATACCATTTGATGTCGCAAATTGTACCACTCGGGCATGGGCTGTTTTTTGTGTGATCTCGAAGCACTCGATGAGTTTCTCTGTCTTGTAATGGTGTAAGGCCCTTGGCTAGTGATGACTGGCAAAGGTAATCCTTCTCACACCAAAGAATCTACATTCAATGTTTCTGGAGAGCTTAAGCTACCAAGTAGAGGGCTTTCAATCCATAGAAGGAAGAGATATTTCTCATTAGATAAAGGCCATTCAATGTACGAAACATCATACCTGTTTGTGGTGATAGCTATAGTCTCATCCAAGCTTGCCACAGCTTCCTCCACTTCTTTAGACACATGTATCAACTTTCCTGGTTCTTTGAACTTTCTGTCCTTATGTGTTCACTACTGGCTACTTACCAATCATCCTTGCGAGTTGACTCAAAAAGTTGTTGTGCCAAAGAATCAATAACATCAACTGCAAAAACAGAATGCAAGTCACTAGGGTACCTCATTGCCTCAAAAATATGGAAACGAATCACCTCGCCATCAAACTCCATGGTGAGAGTGCCATCATGAACATCAATCGTGGTTCGGGCAGTTTTCAAGAATGGCCTCACCAAAAGAATCGGTGTTGGATTGGGAGATGTCTCATCCTCCATTTCCAGAACATAGAAGTCTGCTGGAAAAACCAATTGATTCACCTGCACCAAGCACATCTTCCACAACTCCCTTGGAAAATGCAATTAAGACCGATCAGCAAGTGAATACAATACCCGTTTCTCAAGGAGGTCCAAGATTCCAGGACATAAATAGAATAGGGGCATGACATTAATTGATGCTCCTAAATCTAACATAGCTCTTTCAAAATTGGTATTACCAATGGTGCATGGAATGGTGAACGTACCTGGATCTTTGCATTTCGGAGGAATTTTTCTTTGCAATACAGCTGAAAACATTTTCCCCCACACTTACCTTCTCATTTCCTTTCAACTTCCTCTTGTTGGTGCATAACTCTTTGAGAAATTTTGCATAACGAGGCACTTGCTTGATAGCATCCAGAAGTGGTATGTTTTCCTCGATCTTGCGAAAAGTTTCCAGGATTTCTTGTTCTTGTTCCTCCTTCTTTGATTTTGCAAATCTGCTGGGAAAAGGTGGAGGGGTAACATATGAATGAATGGAAGTTTTAGGATTTACCTTAGAAGTGGATGTTTTGTTCATGGTGGAAGTGATGTCATCCTCTTCATCAGCTTGTGATTTCTTTGGTGGAATCTCTAATTGCTTTCCACTTCTCAAAGTTACAGCACTAGCATTTTCTCTTGGATTGATCACTGGCTGAGATGGCAATTTTCCTGAGCTTTGACTCTCAAATTTGCTCATGTTAGTGGCCAATTGTCCTATTTGGCTTTCCAGGTTTTGGATACTTGCCCTAGTTTCCTGCTGAAATTGCATTGTGTTGGTGGCAAGTGCTTTAACAATATCCTCGAGAGACGTACCTGAATTTTGTGGAGCTGGTTGCAGTGTTGGTTGTGTTACTGGTGGTGGTTGTGCTTGAAATGGTTGCTGCACCCTTGGTTGATTAAAACCTGGTGGCCGATTTTGTATAGCATTTGGAGCGATTGGTTTACGATTCCCATATCTCAAATTAGGGTGATCTCTCCATCCAGCATTGTAAGTATTGGAGAAAGGGTCATACCTTTGCCTTGGTTGTCCTGGAAATCCACCCATGGCATTGGCTTGTTCGGTATCTCCTTCTTGCAAAGTTGGACACATGTCGGTTGGATGGTCCATGGCAGAACATACTCCACATGTATAAGATTGCTGCATATGTCCTACAGCCATTTTTATTACAAGAGAGGTAAGTTCACAAAGTTGTTGTTCAATGTTTGAAGTACTTACCTCATTTACTCTTTTTGGTAGTTGTGGCTCAATTTGACTGCTGAATTGTTGGGAGTTCGCTGCCATGTCACTAATCAAACGTCTTGCCACGTTCGGTGTTTTATTAACTAGTGCTCCACCACTAGCAGCATCAATGATACTCCTTTCCATGGGTAGGAGACCCTCATAGAAATATTGAATTAGAGTCCATCACTAATTTGGTGGTTTGGACAGCTAGCACATAACCTCTTAAATCTCTCCCAATATTCATGAAGTGATTCTCCATTGTGTTGTCGAATGCCACTAATATCTTTCCTAATATTTGTAACTTTCGAGGCTGGAAAGTATTTCTCCAAAAAGAGTTTACTCATCTCATTCCAAGTGGTAATGGTACCTGGTGGTAGATAATATAGCCAATCTTTTGCCGTATCTGCTAATGAGAATGGGAAGGCTCTCAATTTAATTTGCTCTTCAGAAACGCCGGTTGGCTTCATACTTGAGCATACCACATGAAATTCTTTAAGGTGTTTATTCGGATCCTCTCCTGCAAAACCATGAAATGTAGGCAAGAGATGAATCAGTCCAGATTTAAGTTCAAAATCTATCTCAGAATTGGTGCTTATGCATAGCTGTTGTTGATCAATAATTGGAGCCGCTAACTCCTTAAGAGTCTGATCGTTTTCCATCGCCATTGCTTCCGATTCAGATTTGATTGAACTGCAAGAAGATGGGAGGGAAGTGTGTCGTGCAAGGTCACATTCTGGAGGTGGAGTTGAAATTGACCGATTTAGCCTTAAATTCGAGGATTGGAGAAACTCCTTAATTCTCTTAAGTCGTTGATCCGCTTTTCCCTCGGACATAAAAGCCTAAACACAAACAATCAGGAAATAACAATCAAGAATCAGTAGTAAAAACATAATAACAAAATGATTAGAAAATCAATCCCCGGCAACGGCGCCAAAAACTTGATGCGTTCGAAACTATCAAGTATACTAGTCGCACAAGTAATAAAGTGATGAGTGAGATATCGTTCCCACGAGGATTGATTCTAATTAAATTTGTTATTTTTCAGCAACAATAAACTAAATATGGGGGGTTTTGTTGAATGATTAATTAAACTTAATACGAAGGCAAATAAAGAATAACACAACACAATATTAAATGAATTGAAAATTCAATGAGAGACACTTGGTTAAGGGTTCTTTCTCTGCCACAAGATATGAATTTGTGAATAAACATAGAATTGTAATCCAATTACAGCATTGAAGTTATCAACCGTAGATAACAACAAGCTCTGTTATCCCAATCTTTCCTTACTTTGTTGTTAAATAAAACAAGCTCTTTTTTTAATCTCTATCCATTAAACAACCTAGAACAAGCTCTCTAAGTTTAATTCAATAGAAGCATTACGATGAGAAAGATAGGTTGATCTAAGCAATAATCACACAAGTTCGGATTATTTAACCTAGGTTGTATTTTCCAATTGCAATCTCTGATCACAATTTTGCTACTAATGATTGGAAATTCATGACACTTACGGATCAAGATTTCTAATCTAGCAATAGACAACAACAGATTATATTCAGTTGGCCATTCCAAATACAATCAGTAAGTAATCATAAGCATTAGATATGGGAGAATACAAGCAACTTCAATTAGAGAATTGGATAACAATTTCTTACACAATCAACTCACAAAATCCATATCAAGGGCTTTGAAATCACCCTCAACCAATTCAGATTTATTACACATATTCAATCAGAATAACAAATACAATACAGAGAAATTCCATAATTGAAAAGGAAAGAAAGAACTTAGCAAATCTTTGAAAATCTTCTTTGTAGATGAATCTTCTTGGAATTGTAGTTCCTCCTCTTTCAAAATCTTCTTTCTCCTTCAAGAACTCCAAGGGATGAGAGAAATCCAGAAATGCAGCCTCCTCCCACGTTTTCCCCTCTTCAAGTTCTCCAAATAAAACCCTAAAATGTGTTTAAATACTCTGCTACAGTGAATTGCTACAGTGCCCCGTATTATACATGCTACAGTGGCTTGTGGAATTATATTTCTATACATCTCATACTGTTTTGATTACAACTTTTGGTACACTGAATGGATTTATAAACCGTAAATTTCTCCAGAAAATAGACTTCGAGAGCTTTCCAACGGTATATAACATGTCGTCGGGTTCATTGTATATCAATACAATTAAATCCGAGAAGATCACTGACTAGCAGAGGTGAAAATAAGGGTTTTACTCCATTTTTGTGCAAGTTGCTCCAAAACTCCTACAAACATCAAAACCACACAAAAACATAAAAATACCAAGGAATATAGCAAAGAAACATGGACGAATTGATATAAAAGTAATACATAAATAGACACCTATCACGTTTGTTCTATATTCTGACCATGAAGCTTTGAAGTTCATCAATAGCCAACAGAAGCTTAATGTTCAACATGCTCGATGGGTAGAGTTTCTTCAAGCTTTCAACTTTACCATCAAGCATAAATCTGGAGTTCAAAATGTGGTGGCTGATGCCTTAAGCCGAAGACATTCTTTGCTGACCTCTATTCAAGTGAATGTTGTTGGGTTTGAGGTTTTAAAAGAGCTTTACAAGGATGATCCAGATTTCGGCAAAATATGGAGTAACTGTAATGAGTTTTCATTTAACCAATTTGTTTTGCAGGATGGTTATCTACTCAGGCGAACCAATTTGTGTTATTCCTCAATGTTTCCTTGAGATAATTAATCATTAATGAAGCACAATGGCAGTGGCATTTATCGTTCATTTTGGGAGAGACCAAACTATTTGCTATTTTGCAGGCAAAACTTCTACTTGGCCGACGATGAAATGGATTGTGAGTGCGTGAAGAGGTGTACAATTTGTCATATGGCAAAAAGTCATGGGCAGAACACTGGTTTGTACACTTCATTACCTGTTCCTAATGATCCATGGGAAGATGTTAGCTTGGATTTTGTGGTGGGATTGCCTAGAACACAGCGAAACAAAGATTCAATCATGGTGGTGGTTGACCGATTTTCTAAAATGGCTCATTTTGTCCCCTGTAACAAGACAAATGATGCGACTCACGTGGCCGATTTGTACTTCAAGGAGATTGTGAAATTGCATGGCATTCCTAAGGCCATAGTCTCAGATCATGACCCAAAGTTCTTATCTCATTTTTGGCGTACGCTTTGGAGAAAGCTAGGGATTACACTTAACTTTAGTTCATCTCATCATCCTCAAACAGATGGACAAACTGAAGTTATCAACAGAAGCTTGGGAAATCTTCTACGGAGTTATGTTGGTAAGAATTTACGGCAATGGGATCTTGTTTTACCTCAAGTTGAGTTTGCTTACAACAGATCATCAAGTCAAACCACTGGTCATAGTCCTTTTGAGGTTGTTTATGGCAAGAATCCAATAAGTCCTTTGGATTTAGCTCCTATTCCTTTCAAAACTCAATTTAGCAGTGATGCAGAGGAGAGAGCTAAGAACATCAAGAAACTACATGAACAAGTTCGAGAGAAGATTTTTAAGCAAAATGAGAGGTATA
Organism: Boswellia sacra; assembly: GCA_013180625.2. Classification (NCBI taxonomy): domain Eukaryota; kingdom Viridiplantae; phylum Streptophyta; class Magnoliopsida; order Sapindales; family Burseraceae; genus Boswellia; species Boswellia sacra. Next base: position 3,336 of record SNVD02002773.1, on the reverse strand, counting down.
AAGCTGCAGCAAACAAACATCGGAAGTATGCTGAGTTCAAAGAAGGAGATCTAGTGTGGATACACCTTAGAAAGGAAAGGTTTCCTCCAGGCAAATATGCCAAGTTGAAGCCTAGAGCTGATGGACCATTCAAAGTCTTACAACGCATCGGAGAGAATGCTTACAAAGTTGATCTACCTGAGCATTACGGTGTTTCCAACACATTCAATGTCTCTGACCTTAGTCCTTATCTCGGTGAAAACAATAACCAAGACTCGAGGTCGAGTCTTTCTCAACCAGGGGAGCTTGACACAGGAGTGTTGCAATCCATGGGATTCATGATAGATCATCAAGGGGTGAAAATTGTTACAATGGTCAGGAGTGCACATGAACCAGAATGAGGGATAATTTCGTAAAAGAACTGGTATTGCTGTGCAGAGAATTAAATGTCAAGATTTGTGGCTATAAGAGATCTTGAAGTCAGCTTTCTACCACATTTGTCAATGTGTCATTTGGAGTTGTCTGCAGGAATCTATGACTATCTCTTCACAGCTGGTTCATAGTTAATGGTGCATTAAAGTCTACTCTAGAATTTGAATTTGATTGCTTAGTTGGTTGGAATTTGAATTTCTAGCTTAGTTGGTTATGCTTTTTTACCTAATGAGTTTACTTATGAGTCTTAGTTAATAAATCAGTTGTCAATGTAGTAGTTGAGCTGTAATTGTTGAAATCATTTACTTATTGTCTTGTACCTATGCTTGGAGGGTTGTTCCAAGTTATTTAAGCTCTAAAGTTGTGTATTCAAGGGAGTGAAGTTTTGAATCCGAATTTGAGTGAAATTTCAGTGATTATACTGATTTCTCCTTAACTCTGTATCTCTTGGTGGATTCCATAGAGTGGTGAGTTAGTTTAAGCCCTGTATCCTTGGTTTTACATCCTTGGGTGGTGAATTATCTGTATCCCATTGGTGTTTACTTTGGTGGTGAGCTTGTTATCCCTTTAAGCCCTGTATCCTTGGTTTACATCCTTGGGTGGTGAATTTTCTGTATCCCATTGGTGTTTACCCTGGTGGTGAGCTTGTTATCCTTTCAAAGAGTGTTTGTTAGGTTCCATTTTATTCGTTCCAGCCATTGGTTGAGTTGATAATCAACTTGAACGACTCTATCCCATCTATTATAAATACAAGCAGCCCCCTCCCCCTGTATCAGTCCCCTCTCCTTCCGGTGGAGCCTTGCAGCGTCTGGAATTCTTTCATGTCCTTGGTACCCCGTTCTGTGGAAGAGAAAGGAAAGCTTTCGGAACAGAGGAAGAAACAACAATCCCAAAGGAATTACATCAAATTTGCCTAAGTTTTTCCCTTCCACTTTCACTCTACTTCTTCGGAATGGTCTCCATGTTGTATGTATTACCCGTTCCTAACACGTGTATTTGCAACTGAATTGGATTGAGGGTGATTTAAAGCCCCCTCCTGATATGGTTTTGTAAGTTGATTGTGTAAAGGAATTGTTATCCAATTCTACTAATTTGACAGTTGCTTGTATTCTCCAATATTTAACTGCTTCTCCCCCCCCCCTATGATTGCTTGATGGATTGTATTTGGGTGGCCAACTGAATATAATCTGGATATTGTCTATTGCTAGACTAGAAATCTTGATCCGTAATTGTCTTGAATTTCTAATCCATAGTAGCAAAATTGTGATCAGAGATTGCAATTGGAGAATACAACCTAAGTTAAATAATCCGAGCTTGTGTGTTTATTGCTTAGATCAACCTATCTTTCTTATCATAATGCATCATTGAATTAAACTCAGAGAGCTTGTTCTAGGTTGTTTAATGGATAGAGATTAAATAAAGAGCTTGTTTTATTTAACAACAAAGTAAGGAAAGATTGGGGTAATAGAGCTTGTTATTATCTACGGTTGATAACTTCAATGCTGTGATTAGATGACAATTCTACAATTAATTCCCAAATCCATATCTTGTGGTAGAGAAGGATCCCTTAACCAGCTTTCTCCCATTGATTTTTCATTCAAATTTACTTTCTGTTTTGTTATTCTTTACTTGCATTCTTATTTCATTTAGTAAAGCATTCAACAAAAATCCCCCCTGTGTAGTTTATTGTTGCTGGAAATAACAAATTCAATTAGAATCAATCCTCGTGGGAACGAATTATCTACTTATCTTATCACTTTATACTTGTGCCGACTAGTATAGTGCTAGTTGCGAAAACGCATCAGTTTTTAATTTTTTATTGTTTTGATTTGTTTGCTATTGTGTGTTATATCTTGTGGTCTTTAGTTTTGTTTCTGCTCTTTTTTTTTCTTTTCTTGTGTTTAATTTGATTATTCCGTGCTTCGAGTTCAGTTGTGCAACAGCTTGAGGAAACATTCAAACGGGAGTGGAAGCCATTGTCCGAAGGTTTGAAACGTGCATATCTGGGAGAAGAACAAACTCAATCGCATTATCGGTAATATCTCTCCTTGTCTTCTCTTCAATGGATGCTGATATCTTTCTATCGAACCTTCGTAAATATTTCCCTTCACTTCCGCAAAATGGCTGTTGTTTAAATTTATAAAGTTACGGCATTAATGGCTAGGACTTGGCGTTGATGCTTATAAATGTGCCTTCAGATATCCGATGGCTTCATCGAAGCCCAATCGGTTAAGATTGTCCGGTGAGCCTGATATTAATATAGCAAAATACATGCCTGGTCTAGGAAAGAGCTACTACGCCAAGAGGCGAAGAGCGAAAAGGTTACAAGTATGTTATAAATGTGCTAGATGGAATGTAACCAGACTTGTCGTTCATTAGGTTTTGCGTCCAGGAATAGAGAAGATAAACTTTCATTTATTAAGAATGGTTTGAGTAATGAGTCGCTGGATAAAGTTTTGTTAACTCTCGAGTCACATTCTTGTGGACTTGTTCAGCGTGAATTGCTTAATCTATGGACACAATTTCGTTATGAATTGCAGTGTTATTGTCTAGGGAATCTGACTAAAAACGACCCTGTTTGCCAGTTTATAAGAAAACTGGATGGGAAGCAAATCCACGACTCATAGAAGGCGTTTCAGCCGTTACTGGATGTAAAACCAGAGGAAGATGTGAGCCACAATCACAACTACTTGTATATTTGAATGTGTGTTGTTGTTGTAGAATTTTTTTTTTCTTGTTTCGCTTGATCTGATTATCAATGTTGTTTTTGTGTTGTTGTTGTTTGTTGATTTTGTTTGTTTTAATTTCAAGTTTTCTTTTTGACAAACCATATGACTACCCTATGGAATAAGTACACGTGGGAGACAAGTGTGGAGGTTTTGTCAACCTCCACCGAAAGTGTATCTCTATTTTTTTATGCTTCAC
>SNVD02002771.1:0-10146 GCA_013180625.2 Boswellia sacra | reverse complement strand
TTAACTAAATTTAATACGAAAGCAAATGAAGAATAACACAAAGCAAAGTTAAATGGAGTGAAAAATCAATGAGAGACACTTGGTTAAGAGTTCATTCTCTGCCACAAGATAAGAATTTGTGAATTAACATAGAATTGTAATCCAATTACAGCATTGAAGTTATCAACCGTAGATAACAACAAGCTCTGTTATCCCAATCTTTCCTTATTTGTTGTTAAATAAAACAAGCTCTTTATTTAATCTCTATCCATTAAACAACCTAGAACAAGCTCTCTGAGTTTAATTCAATGGAGCATTACGATGAGAAAGATAGGTTGATCTAAGCAATAATCACACAAGTTCGGATTATTTAACCTAGGTTGTATTTTCCGATTGCAATCTCTGATCACAATTTTGCTACTAATGATTGGAAATTCATGACAATTACGGATCAAGATTTCTAATCTAGCAATAGACAACAACAGATTATATTCACTTGGCCATTCCAAATACAATCAGTAAGCAATCATAAGCATTAGATATGGGAAAATACAAGCAACTTCAATTAGAGAATTGGATAACAATTTCTTACATAGTCAACTCACAAAATCCATATCAAGGGCTTTGAAATCACCCTCAACCAATTCAGATTTAGTTACACATATTCAATCAGAATAACAAATACAATATAGAGAAATTCCAGAATTGAAAAGGAAAGAAAGAACTTAGCAAATTCTTTGAAAATCTTATTTGTAGATGAATGTTCTTGGAATTGTAGTTCCTCTTCTTTCAAAATCTTCTTTCTCCTTCAAGAACTCCAAGGGATGAGAGAAATCCAGAAATGCAGCCTTCTCCCACGTTTTCTGATAGGTGTCTATTTATGTATTACTTTTATATCAATTCGTCCATGTTTCTTTGCTATATTCCTTGGTATTTTTATGTTTTTGTGTGGTTTTGATGTTTGTAGGAGTTTTGGAGCAACTTGCACAAAAATGGAGTAAAACCCTTCATTTTCACCTCTGCTAGTCAGTGATCTTCTCGGATTTAATTGTACTGATATACAATGAACCCGACGACATATTATATACCGTTGGAAAGCTCTCGAAGTCTATTTTCTGGAGAAATTTACGGTTTATAAATCCATTCAGTGTACCAAAATTTGTAATCAAAACAGTGTGAGATGTATAGAAATATAATTCCACAAGCACTGTAGCATGTATAATACGGGGCACTGTATCAAGTCACTGTAGCAGAGTATTTAAACACATTTTAGGGTTTTATTTTGATAACTTGAAGAGGGGAGAACGTGAGGAGGCTGCATCTTTGGATTTCTCTCGTCTCTTAGAGTTCTTAAAGGAGATTGAAGGCTTGGAAAGAGGAAGAACTACAATCTTAAGAGATTTTCATCAAATTTGCTAAGTTTTTCCCTTCCCTTTCATTTTCTGGAATGTCTCCATGTTGTATTGTATTTACCACGTTCTTAAACATGTGTAACTGAATCTGAATTGGTTGAGGGTGATTTCAAAGCCCCTGATATGGTTTTTGTAAGTTGATTGTGCAAGAAGTTGTTATCCAATTCTCTAATTGAAGTTGCTTGTATTTTCCCATGTTTAATGCTTATGATTGCTTGCTGGATTGTATTTGGGTGGCCAACTGAATATAATCTGGATATTGTCTATTGCTAGACTAGAAATCTTGATCCGTAATTGTCTTGAATTTCTAATCATTAGTAGCAAAATTGTGATCAGAGATTGCAATTGGAGAATATAACCTAAGTTAAATAATCCGAGCTTGTGTGTTTATTGCTTAGATCAACCTGTCTTTCTTTCATAATGCATCCATTGAATTAAATTTAGAGAGCTTGTTCTAGGTTGTTTAATGGATAGAGATTAAATAAAGAGCCTGTTTTATTTAACAACAAAGTAAGGAAAGATTGGGATAACAGAGCTTGTTGTTATCTACGGTTGATAACTTCAATGCTGTAATTGGATGACAATTCTACGATTAATTCGCAAATCCATATCTTGTGGTAGAGAATGATCCCTTAACCAGATTTCTCTCATTGATTTTTCATTCAAATTAACTTTCTGTTTTGTTATTCTTCATTTGCATTATTATTTCACTTAGTTAATCAATCAACAAAACCCCCCATTTGTTCTGTTGTGACTGTAAAATAACAAATTCAATTAGAATCAATCCTCGTGGGAACGATATCTTACTTATCACTTTATTACTTGTGCGACTAGTATACTTGCTAGTTTCGAACGCATCATTTTCCCTCTTCAAGTCATGAAAATAAAACCCTAAAATGTGTTTAAATACTCTACTATAGTAACGTGCTACAGTGATGTGTGGAATTACATTTCTACACTTCTCACACTGTTTTGATTATAACTTTCGATACATTGAATGGATTCATAAACCGTAAATTTCTCCAAAAAGTAGACTTCGAGAGCTTTTCAACGGTATATGATATGTCATCGGGTTCATTGTATATCAATACAATTAAATCCGAGAAGATGGTTGACTAGCAGAGGTGAAAATGAAGGGTTTTACTCCATTTTTGTGCAAGTTGCTCCAAAACTCCTACAAACATCAAAACCACACAAAAACATAAAAATACCAAGGAATATAGCAAAGAAACATGGACGAATTGATATGAAAATGATATATAAATAGACACTTATCATAACACCTCTTGGTGGTGGTTGCTCTCTAGGCTACTGTCGATGAGCTTTGTCTTCACGATCATTGAGCTGGGAATTTGAACTAGGGAAAATGACTGGCCTCGGTGGAGCTCGAATAGAGGAATCCGAAACTGTAGGTTGTTTGGCACTTAAGCTCTCAAATTCATTACCATCTTCTTTCTCAGCATTTGGCTGTAGCAAGTCACCATGACTGTGATGAATATGAGACTCGAACTTAGTTTTCTTCAGGAAAGATTTGAGACAGTGTGGGGCTGCACAGATGAAGATGCCCTCCATCATTGGTTCTGCTGATGTTGCGAGAATGCTTTCCGTCAACTCACTGCATCGACAGCTAATTAGGTGAAGAAGAAGAAGCTGAGAGATAGTAGCTGTGGGACTGCTCAACAGAGCTAATTAGGTGGAAAGACTCTTTTAGCCCTATTCATTCCATTTATTTACATACACTTAACGGCAAAACTGACGGAAGGGGTGTCCATGATGAATTTTGAAAAAGTCAGGTGTACCGTATGATGAAAAGTGGCAAACAGTGTTTCTGGATGAAATTAAGCCAAAACCTAGGGGGGGTCTGTGTGATTAGCCCAAAAAAAATATATTCTAGATAAAAGCAAGCAAGCAAAAGGACAAACTTTTTCATTAAAATTTTTAAGAAACTATATAAGCCAAAGAACAAAAGTATCCTACAGCTTCATTTCCATGGATAACGGCTTACCTTTCACATTAAAGAGCATGAAAGTAACAACAAATCCCCACAGCGGGCCACTGCAAAAGTTTAAAACAAACAGAGCTTAGGTAAGGCCAGAAAAAGTTAAAATCCCTAAATTGACAATAAAAATTGACATCCAAATCAATGCATATCCAATTTTAGGTAACAAAACTCAGTTCTGCAAGTTACTTAGGCAATCACATTTACAAAAGCAAAAACAGATGATAATGCAGCCGTATAGCAGCATGTGTCTGTGGCCTAACCTTTCTCATTATTGTTGATACTTGTTTTCGTTCAAAGCAATTTAGTTATAGTATAAACAAAGCAGAAGGACAAGACAACAACAAAGCACAAAAATGAAAAGAAATGACCCAAAACCATACCAAGACTACCAAAAACTTAAGCAAAGATACCATACCGTGTAACCAATAGCCCCAAAATCTTAAACTTATAGACAAAGACTTGAGGTAATAGGTAAAAGGCAACAACAGTATTTAAGTTCTAACAGTCAATATTGCTTTTGAGAAATTCATTTAGATTAGAATAATGACTGCCTTTTGGAATCACTTTATCATCAAAGTCAATATACAAAAGATCACAGGCAATGATCACCGCCTCTGTCCTCACTTTATCATCAAAGTCTAATAGTCTGAAAAACTAACAAATACTGGGAACTTAAGACAGTGATAAAAAGAGAAAAGAAACAGTTATACAGAATAAGACCAAATTGCAGCAGTATAACCAATGACTAATCAAGGATGCTATCGACAGACCTTAAGAAGAAGAACTACTCTCCCATAACCAATAATAGCTATTTATAAATATTAATTAGGTAATATTTATATATGTATTAAGTTCCCAGTATTTATAAAACCAGGTATTGTATCTAAACTGTTAGTAAACAAGCAGTTTACTAGGTCAAATCCATCAGACTTAACAACAAATCCAATGGCAACTTTCTATTTTTCAGTTGCAGAATCGAAAAACTTAAATGATGCAATCTAGGCACAATAAGCTATAAATTTCCACAGCGACCAATACAATATCCTGCACATATGATAGTGCCGATCTATTAAAGAACGCAACTGCAGCAGGGTGAGGTTATCAGATGTGCATACCATATATTCATTTAGATTTTTCCCCAAGCATGATTGCAATAACATTCTTATATGACTAAAGTGTTATAAAGTGAAGTAAAGATAGGCCAATTTACCAATGAATGGCTTTCTCTGACCATAATATCAAAAAATGAAAGGAATATAATATTAATATTCAGGTAAAAATATCACGTGTCGGGGGGATAATGCTGGATTCCAATATCAATGACAAGTTTAGAAGTTAATAGGACTAAATTTGAAATGGGAGTAATCACAAACTTAAAGAAGGTGATGGATTTGGCTAAATTGGAGGCGGAGGAGAAACCGGAAGAGGATTAAGCTTATTGTGAGCAAAACTGCAAAAAGTAATATATGGGTAAGCAAATAAATGCAGTATTTCAGGATCCTGGGTGGTTAATAGGTTTTTCAAGACTGCTCAACTGGGGTAACTAAACAGTAACAACACACTTGTAACAAACCTGATAGGAGTGAAAAGTGAGAAGGAACCATTGATTGGAATATCTCCTGTGAGGTTATTATTTGAAAGATCCCTACATTTCACATGGCAATGTTAATTGTCAAATTATTGCAATAAAATCATATAGGGCTAATGAGGGGAAAAAGAGAAAAAATTTTGATGTGAAAAATTAAGAGATCGACGTAAAACTCATAGGACTTGAAGCGACATAACTGTGGTTAATGACATAGGAATTGTTCCAGACAAAGCTGTTATTGTTGAGATGTCTATTACACAAAACAGAAAGCTGTCATTTTTCCAAATAACCGAAAATATAATAAAATAACGAAAGCGACTAGACACATGACTAAACAAAACCCAGTAGATACACTTGATTATTGTTAACACAAATGGGGATGGAAAGCCCACTACAGCCAAATTTCCACAAGCCCAGTTTGTACGCCAAGGTCACTGAGTGCAGACTGCCAAATAGCAAGACTACCTCCAATACAGGAATTAACCTCCAAAGATTTAACCAGTCTTAAGAAGATCAAAGACCTTCTCACAAATGTACTTCTGCTGGATACTTGCACCTCTTTGCTGTAATTTGTCTGGATGAACACAGAGAGTAGCTTTCCTGTAAGCTTTCTTTACAGCAGCCGAAGTTATAACTTCTGTTAATGGAATTGGATGCCAACCACTATCAGGCCCAAGAATCTGCCAATACATGAAACTTAATTCAGTAAATGCTAGCACAGATTGAAAGAAAATTGGAAACAGAGGTTGAGGATAATTTTACTTACTCATTTATGTCATGTCATATTTAAGAACATGACAACTATAAAAGAAGAGTAAAGCTGTCAAGTTAAATCCATTCTTAAACTTTTAGCCCAAGCATTAACCAAACTAATTTGTCAATGGACAAGCAGAAGATGTAAGAATTTCAATGTTCAGAAGCTACGAAGAATCAATTATCTCCGAAAATCGTTTATGCACAGGCAAATTCACCCAGCCAAGTACACCAATGGTGTTAGCCCTAAGGCTACATGATAATTTTGATGATAACAATACACATTGATTAATTGAGATTTACTAACATGTTTATTTATGTGCAAGAGTAAGATCATTGAAATAATTTTAAAATCAAGAAGAGGCTTATTAAAATGAAGTGTTGAAGCTAAGGAGAAGACTACATGTTAAAGGCACCAAAGTTTAAGAACAAGGATTGACTCAAGGAATGTGACACATGAGCAATGTTCAATCAATTGGTCATATATATCTCTACAAATATCCAAATGACGTGATTCTTGAGCCTTTGGAAAGATTCTCAATTTATAACATTTCATATGTTTTAATGAATTCAAATTTCAAGTGCAAGGTTGTCCAAATCATCATGCAAGTTGAAAGACAAATGGAAGCAGCTGACATGAGCACCAAATACTCCTTTGGATATATCTTGAGCTAGAAAAATCAAAATGACTTGATTCTTGCGGCATTGGAAAGATGACTTAATGAAGAACATTTCATATGTTTTGAAAAAATTCAAATTTAAAACAGAAGGCCAACATAATTGACATGCAATTCGGTGGACTAACACAAAGAAGAAAATCAACTCACATGAGCACCGAATGGTTTTTTGGCCATATCTTAAGATAGAGATATCCAAATGCTTTGATTCTTAATGTTTTGGAAAGATTATTCAAATATACAGATCTTTCATGTTTTGAAGAAATTCAAATTTCAAACGGAATGCTGACATAGTTATCATTCAATTTGGTGGACTGACACAAGAATGAAAAATCAAGTCACATGAGCATTGAATGGTGTTTTGGCCATATCTTGAGCTACAGATATCCAAATGACTTGATTATTAATGCGTTGGAAACCTTATTCAAATGTGCAAATCTTTTATATTGGGCAAACCAGATTTTCAAATTTCAAACATAACATTGACAAAAATGGAAGACAAGATTACGGTTTTTATGGTGGGCAGAAAATTTGGAGTTGGTGTCTTCACTTGATTAAGTTCATCTCATTTGCCTATAAAAGGAGCCATTCTCCCATGCATTCAAGTGGGGCAAGAGAAGCATTTTATCAAGCAAAAAGCAAGAGAAATATCAAGTCTAGAGAGCTTTTATATTATTTATCTACTATTTGAAGAGAGTTATACTTTTGTTGTAAAAATTATCTTTGTTCTTGTATTGTGGTGAGAGTGAGATATTATTGTAAAGGATAATAGTTATCCTTGAGAGAACTCTTGTTGTGGTGTTATCAAGAGTTGAAGGAAGTTGCCTTGGTGAGGTTGTTCATCAAGAAGAACTCTTGGTGTGGTGTTATCAAGGGTTGAAGGAAGTTGCCTTGGTGAGGTTGTTCATCAAGAAGAACTCTTGGTGTGGTGTTATCAAGAGTTGGAAGAAAAAGTCTTGGTGAGGTTTTTTCATCAAGCAAGTTGTAAAGATTTCTACAAATTAGTGGAAAGCTTAGCTCGTGGAGCTAGGAGCCTGTGGACGTAGGCAAGGTTTGCCGAACCACGTAAATTGAGTTTGCACTCTCTCTATCCCTTTCCTCTTTACATTTACTTGCTCTTGTGATTGTTCTTTATTGTCATTCTCTTGATTGCATTCTATTTTCATCTTCTTCACCTTTGTTCTTAAAGAAAGATTTAAATAATTTTGATCTTTCAAGAAAGTTTTCTAAATCCGTTTTTATAAATAAAAACCCAATTCACCCCCCCTCTTGGGTTGCCATACCTGGGTCAACAAGTGGTATCAGAGCAAGGTTGCTCAATTTTTTAAATCTTAATCGATTTTTGAGCTATGGCAACTTTTAATTCAACTTCATATGTTGAGGGACTTTCTATCTCTAGACCTTCATTTTTTAATGGAAGTGATTACTCTTATTGGAAAACTAGAATGAGTATTTTCTTGAAATCTTTTGATTATGATTTGTGGTCTATTGTTTTGGAAAGACCTTTTGTTCCTACCAAAATTGAAAATGGGGAATGCATGCTTAAAGAACCTAAAGATTTTAGTGAAGATGATAAAAAGAAATTGAGTTTGAATGCTAAAGCTATGAATGTGTTGTATTGTGCTCTAGATAGAAATGAGTTTAATAGAATTTCTACTTGTTCTATGGCACAAGAAATATGGCACACACTTGAAGTAACTCATGAAGGAACTAGTCAAGTTAAAGAATCTAAAATTAGTATGCTAGTTCATAGTTATGAGCTTTTTAAGATGAAACCGGATGAATCAATTTCTGAAATGTTTACTAGATTTACAGATATTGTCAATAGTTTGAAATCTCTTGGTAAATCTTATTCTAATGTTGAAATGGTGAGAAAGATTCTTAGGTGTCTACCAAATCTTGGGAGCCAAAGGTGACGGCAATTCAAGAAGCAAAGGACCTCACCAAACTACCATTAGAAAAACTTATGGGTTCTCTTATGACTCATGAAATCACCTTGAAGGAGAATGAAGAAGATTTCAAGAAAAAGAAAAATATCGCTTTCAAATCTTCAACAAAAGAAGATGATGAGTCCGACGACGAAGGAGATGATGAAGATCTTGCATTCATCACAAGAAAGCTAAAAGGATGATTAGAAGAAACCAAGGATTCAAGAAGAATTCTAGAAGGGAGTACAAAAGGCAAAGCTCAAAGCAAGATAAGAAAAATGATCAAGTCATTTGCTATGAGTGCAAGAAGCCGGGACATATAAAGATGGATTGTCCTTACTTCAAGAGTCAAAACAAGAAATCCAAAGCAATGAAAGCCACAAATTGGGATGATAGTGAAGCTAGCTCCACCGAAGAAGAAGATTGCGAAGTGGGAAACATGTGCTTCATGGCTTTAAGTGAAGATGAGGTAAGTATTCTAAACTATGATCCTAACCTTTCATATGATGAATTACTTGAAGCATTCCAAAATTTACATGTGCAAGTTGATAAGCAAAATTCAAAATTAATGCTTTCAAAAAGAAGTCAAAAATCATGTTATCTCAATTAGAAGACGTGGTAGAAATAAATGAAGCTTTAGAAAATGAAAATGAAATTTTAAAGCAAAAAGATTTTGAAAGTTTGGAAAGTCAAATACATTTGTTAAAAACTGAAAATGACATTTTAAAACAAAAGGATTTTGATAAATTGGAGAAACAAAATGCTATTTTGAAAAAGGAAAATAATGACTTAAGAAATATTGTTGATAGTTTTACAAAAAGCACAAAAAATTTGGATTCTATGTTACAAAACCAAAGGTGTTTTTTTGATAAAAGAGGGTTAGGATATAAAAGTCATAAAAATCAAAAGTATTTTAAAAACTATTTTGTTCATGCATCTTCTAGGAACAATCCTAATCATTCATGTACTTATTGTGGAAGAAAAGGACACAAAGTGCATTCTTGCTATATTAAGAAAAATCCTAATTTGAAACAAATATGGGTTTCAAAAAGTATCATAACTAACCCCCAAGTACCCAAGAACATTTGGGTACCAAAAAGTCGCTCTTTTAATGTTGATTGTAGAAATAAAGGAGTGGAAAACACAAGTGGTACTTAGATAGCGGATGCTCAAGGCTTATGATCAGAGATACCTTCAAGTTCTCAAGATTAATCATGAAGAAATGAGGATATGTGACCTTCGGTGATAATGCCAAAGGAAGGGTAATCGAACATGGTGATATTGGTAACCCTTCTTCACCTATTATTAAAGATTTTTTACTTGTTCATGGTTTAAGACATGATTTGATTAGCATTAGTCAATTGTGTGATAAGGGATATTTTGTTACTTTTGAGCCTAATAGATGTGTGATTAAGGATGTTAGTAACAATAAGACATTATTTGTTGGTAATAGATGTGGTAATATTTATACAGTTGATATTAACGTTAATGATCATGTAGAAAAGTGTTTCATTGTTAATCATGATGCTTGGTTATGGCATAGAAGGCTAGGTCATGCTAGCATGGACACAATTTCAAAAATTTTTAAAAATGATTTAGTTGATGGTTTTCCAAGAATAAAATTTGAGAAGGATAAGATTTGTGATGCTTGTCAATTTGGAAAACAAGTGAGGACTTCTTTTAAACAAAAGAAATTTATTTCAACAAATAAACCTCTACAGTTACTTCATTTGGATTTATTTGGACCATCAAGAACTCAAAGCCTTGGTGGAAAGTATTATGTTTTTGTAATTGTGGATGATTATTC
>SNVD02002768.1:0-10026 GCA_013180625.2 Boswellia sacra | reverse complement strand
CGCTCGCTCGCTCGCCCGCTCGCCCGGCGCTAGATGTCAGCGAGATGCGGTCATTTGTCGTGCGCGCACGATCGGAAGCGCCTATCGTGGCGGCGGTGGGCGAGCGACTGGCGCCCGAGTGGGCGTGGAGGGCGCGCGACGTGTGCGCGACAGTCTGCAGTCGAGCGGCGGCGAGCGCGCATTTTTGGGACGATGAAAAGACGAGAGGAGGAAAAAATTGAGCCCAAGTCGATGGTCGCCGTGGGCGACGGCGCTCTTTGAATACAAACTAGACGCCGATGACTTGCGACGGCCATCAGGACGCTTCTTGTGGAGCGACGAAAATCTGTCGGCGTCGGTGTTGTCGGCGCGATTGAATAATAAATTGGCTGCGCTCGCCGACTGGCGGCCGAGATTGAATGAGTCGGCAACGGGCGCCGCCGAGTCTCAGCGCCGATCCGAGCAGATGTCTAATCAAATATTTGCGCCCACCTCCAGAGGCTCGCGACACCCGAGCCGCCGACTCTTTTGGCTGAATCCACGCCAACGAGGACCACGAAGACCACGACGACGACGACGACGACGACGATGACAACACCTGGCCAAGATCGACGTCAGCGCCTCGACCCGAAATGATCCGCGGACGGCGCTCGCCCTAGACGCGCTCACTGGAGCGCGTCGGTGCGCGCCCGAGATTGGGCCCCAGCGCGGTCGCAAGCGCGCGCGCCCAGTTGACAGGCCTGACTTCCGGCGCGCGTTCGCCGTTCGGGGCGTGGCCGCAGCTGGCCCGAGCGGCTCACGGCAAAGGCCGTCAGTCAATTATAATAAGGCGCCAATAATAAGCCAGGCGGGGGCGCGAGTGCGCCGGCCAGGCTGACGCGAGGGCCGCTCTCACAGAGCCACTCGCACACTCGCACGAACACTCACACACACTCACACACACACACTCACACACACACACACACACACACACACACACACAAAAAAGGCCAGGGCCACGGGTCTTGAACACTCAGTCTCGATGAGCGGCGGCGGGCGAATCATTGAGATCGGCGACAACTAGTCGAGTCGAGCTCGGTGAGCTTGTGCACGCGCACGCGAACTGCGCGCGCCCCCGCTCGCGATGGAGCCAGTCGACGACGCCCATTGCATTCCAGGTGACAGGTGTTTGGCGACGCCGTCGCGGTCGCCGTCGTCGGCGAGGGCGCACGCCGATCGGCGCCCGGAGCTCCAGCAAATCGCCCTGGGCCTCGATGGCGAGGAGTTGGGCGCCGAGGGCGTGGCGGCGAGCGAGCTGCGTGACGAGTCTTGCGCAGACCGAGCGACTCCAACTCGGAGCGCGCGCGGCGCAGACGAGTCGCTCGCCAGCGCCAAGATCCAGAGCGACGACGACAACGATGGCGAGCGCGATCACGACTGCGACCACGACTGCGACCACGACGACGATGAAGACGAGCGAGACCAAAAGAAAGGCGCGAGCGCTCAGTCGCGACTCGCGAGCGGCCCCGAGCGCTGGCTCATAACTAATGAGATACATAGAGTGCAAACAAATGAGCGCGCCGGTGCGGGCGAGCCAGCCAAGTCGAGAGGCGAGCCGCAGGGGCGGCCCAATGGCGGCGCTCACACGAGGCCGACCAAGTCCAGCGAGAGCCAAGACAAAAACCGGACCACTAGCGTCAGCAGTCGCGAGCCGCAAAGCAGCGGCCCGAGTGCCAGACACGAGCGACCGCCGCTGGCCAACTTCAAGACAACCAGTCGGCCCCGCTCATGGGCGCCCGCGTGGGCCGGCCCTGCCAGCCAGCGGCCGCCAGCCAGCTCCAGCCAGCGGGCGGACCGGCGCCGCCGCCAGTGCCGCCGCCCCCGACGCCATCGCCGTCGCCGCGCAGAACTCGGCGAACGGGCGCCCGCTCCACGAGCGCCAACACTCAAGGCCTCGCACAGGGCACCAGTGTAGACTTCATAGGTCATGGCGCTGCTTCCGGGCCCAATAACAATCAAGGCCAGTTGATATTCACGCCGCCCACGCAGCTGGAGGCGCAGGTGCGGCCGTCGGGCGGGCGCGCCGCCAGCGCGACGCCCACGCAGCAGCAGAGCCAGACGCCGCGGCCGGCCAGCGCCAATGCGGGCCGCACGACGCGCGTCAGGATCAACTCGACCAGCGAACAGATCCAAGACCCCAACTGGTTGATTCAGATGTCGCGCGACTACGAGGCCACTCAGGCGCACGGCAAGCGCACCTTCCACCTGAAAGCCCTTCAGGCCAAGCTCAAGTCGACCATTGGCACTGCCAAGGTTGTGGGCAACTCCGCCGCGCCCGCGCCCAACACTGCCCTCTCGTCCAATGCAGACCAGCAACCCAGTGATAGCGGCCTTGCGAGTGGCCTCCCCACTTCGGGTCGCGTTCCAGCTCCGAGCACGCCCGTCAAGGTGCCCGTGTCGATCCTGAAGCAGCCCACAGTGGCTGGCGCTGCTACGAGCCGGCGGCAAGCGCAGCAGCACCAGCAACAACGACAACATCAACAACAGCCAACAAATCCGTCCAGCGCGAATCCCGGCAAGCCTGCAAATCAGTCGGCGCGCGCCCAACTCGAGGGCGCCCAGTCGGCCGCCGCCACGACTACCAGCATCAGCAGTGGTTCCACGGCAAACAAGTCCGCGCTAGGCTCGAGCGCGCCCAAAGCGACCAAGCTCTCGCCCTCAGTGCCGACCAGACAGTCGGCGAGCTCGCCTGTTAGCAGCCGAGCGCAGGCCCGAGCTGGCAAGCTAACGAGCGAACAATCGAGTGCAGTGGCGGCGGCCACGGCGACGTCGGCAACCTCATTGTCGCCCACAACGCCTCCGCCCGCCAAGGAATTGCTGTCTGTTGGCGCGACTCACGCCAATCAGCAAACACACGCCCAGCCACAAGCGCAGACCTCGGCCACGGCAGCTCGACCGGTGCCGATCTGCGCCGACGGCCAGGTGAAAGTGTCCGGCTGGAAGAAGAACAATCTGCTGGCAAAGACGCTGTCGCACTTTGACGAGATCCGCGGCAACCAGCGGCCCATCTTCATGCCCACCAAGATTATGCTGGCGCCCGACACGAGCGCCGCCTCGACCACTACAGCGAAGGACTCAATGAACGGGCTCGCCGACGCGCCCACCTCGCCCTCGATCTCGCTCACGCAGGCGCTCCCGCTGGCCGGCCGCGCCGGGCCCCCGAGCACCAAGTTCGCCGAGCTTGTCCGCGAGGCCATCTCCAAGAAGGCCTTGCTCCAGTCAACCACGCCCTCAGGTGGCGACCTGGGCGTGTCGGGCGCGGTCTCCGGTCGGCACGGCCCGGCCACGCACAACCCGCACAACCCGCACAACCCGCACCACCCGCACCACCCGCACCACCATCACCACCACCATCAGCCCGCCGTGAAGCGAGTCTCAGACGCCGGCGCGCCCGCATCGGAGGCGCCCACCGGAAGTCCAGGCCAACGCGCTCTGAGCGCCGACCCGGGCCGAGCCTCGATCACGGTGGCGCCGTCGCCGGGCCGGAAGTCGTCGGGCCACTCGGGGGGTGCGCACGCTCAACAAGCGAGCGGGCAGTCGCAGCAGCCGCTGATGGCGCAGATCATTGCGGCGGCCGTGGCGGCCCAGGCCGAGGCGCAGCCCGCGTCCTCGCGCTCCTTCAAGTTGCAGCTCAAGAACGAGCAGGTGCTCCAGAACCTTCGGCGCCAGTCGAACGAGTTGGCCCGCGAGGCACTCCAGGCGGCAGTCGGCGGGGTCGCCAGCGAAGGCTCGGGCGATTCGCAATCGGGCGGGGCCGGCGTGGGCGGCGGCGCCGGCGGGGGCTCGCACTCGACGGGCAGCCAGTCGCGCGGCGGCTCCGTCCACCTGAAGGACTGGAAGCGACTCACCAACAAACTCGGCTTCCTCACTCACCGCAACAGCGCCGCCACTCAGGTGCGCTCGGCGGCCGTGACGCCCCCGAGTGGCGAGGCCGGCGGGCCGCATTCGCTCGCGCTCAGACTCACCGTGAGCAATCAGGAGTCGCGCTGGCCCAAGCGGCTGTCCGCAGGCGGCCTGGGCCCCGGAGGCGCGAGTCCGCATCGCGTGGGCGGCTCGCAGGCGCAACTGCTGGTGCCCAGCAGCGCCAATCAGCTGTTCGTCGCCAGTGCCACCGGCGCCGAGCGGCGTCGGCTCTCGAATCAGTCCAACTTGGCCCTATCGACGCAGAGCAGCGGCGCCGGCAAGAGCGAGAGCGCGCCCGCTGATGAGCGCCGCAAGCTGAGCAGCTCGTCGATGATCGTCCAGTCGGTCACGGGCCAACTCCAGGTGGGCGTGGGCTCGTCGTCCGCCGGCCGCTCGATATGCTCGCCGTCGGCCAGCCGCACCCTCGCCAACTACCTCAAGTCGGCCTCTTCGCGGCTCATGTCGCGCTCGGCCGCCGCCAGTCCGCTGCTCAGGGCGCAGGAGACGGCGGGCAACCTGCGCCGCAGTTCCGACTCGGCCGCCTGCCGACACCCCCAGCTCGCGGCGGGCGGCAGCGGCGGCCCGGCCACCCCCTTTGCACAAGCGCCCGCCGCGCCCGACAAGCTGGGCGGCGCCACTACGCGCGGCTCCGTCTCGAGCGCCGCGGGCGTCGGGCGCGAAGACTCGGCCGCCGTGGGCGTGCCCATTGTCGTGCATCGCGACGATCTGATACGCCTCTTGGAGAACAGCGCCGACGACAACGGCCACAGCGACGCCGATGACAAGAGGCTCGAGCCGCTTCCGGCGCACTCGAGTGATGTGCGCGACGACGAGTATGACGGGCGCCAAGCTGACATCACGCCGGCCACTTCGGGCGCCCACGAGCCCGAGCAGAGCAATTGCGCGACCGGCGAGTGCGCTGCAGACGAGCGCCGACGACCACTCAAACAGCGCCGACTCTCGGTCGGCGAGGCGACGGCCGAGTCGCTAGAAGCGGCCGCTCATCAGGCGCTCGAGCCGGCGAGCTCGCCAACGACTGCCATCGAGTCGAAGCCCATCACCGACTTGAGCGCTGTCGTGAAGCGCACTAGCAAAGTCGCCTTCTTCCAGCAAAAGTTGCGTAAGATGCGCTGGCTTTCGAAGGAGCGCCAACAACAACAACAGCAACAACAACAATTAAAAGCGACAGAAAAACAACAACTGTCGCATCCAACGGACGTTAATAAGCACGCGCCGACGGCCGAGTCGACGGGCCAAGTGATAAATGAGCCCACTGTCGATGGAAACCAGGGGCTCGGCGACCGTCCCGACGGCCCCAAAGACATTCTCATGGATCCCACGCTGATTGGCGACGCCATTGAGACCTTTCTACGCTCGACAATGCAACAGCAGCAGCGCCAGCAAGATCACCACCACCAACAGCAACAACAGCCTCCTATGCGCAACGAGGCCCAACACGAGGCCGCCGACCCGACGGGCAATCCAATTGACGAGACGGAGGGCAAGGCGACCGCCAGCCAGCGCCAAATCGAAGCCTGACGGCGACATGATTGATCGAGCGGCTCGCCCAATTTGCTTATTGTGCGCCCACTGGCTCGCCGTCGTCGTTGTCGTCGTAGTCGCCGTCTTCGCTGCCGTTGGCACCATTCAGTCGGCCACTCGGACCCTGGGCATGGGTTCCGCCGGCGTTGGTGATATTTGGCGCGGCATAGACGGTAAAGATTTTCGGCCACCCCAAAGACGGCCGCTCGAGCGACAAATACTCGCACATGCACACGAACAACAACGACAACAACAACAACTCCACGAGAGCTCCAGTTTGTCTTCATTTTCTCGACGGGCGGCGCTGGTAAGACCCACGACATTGGGCTGCCACAATGAGACTCGTAAGAGGTCCCTACTCCTTGCCTCTATCTCTCTGTCTCGCTCGCTCTTTTCTCTCGCCCTCTCTCCTCTATCTCTCTGTCTCGCTCTCCCGTCGCGCCTGAACACCCGCAACTTTGACGACCACTCTGATGATGATGATGAATATAAATGGCGCCTTTCCCCTACTCTCTGACTCCCCCGCGCCTAGCATTGCTCGCCAACTTTTTGTCTCGTGCCCACTCTAGGCCGCCTGTCGTCACCTAGCGCCGCTCGCGTGCTGCTGACGCGTCGCGCGCACAAGTCCAATTACACGCCGCCCAGTGCGAGAACTCCGCGCGTCCAAGTGGAGACAATTAAAAGGCCGTCGGCGGGTTTGCGCCAGCTCGACTGGTGGGGAATTATGACTGTCTGACGGCGGGGGGGAGGGGGGAGTCGAGGATGAGGCCCAAATGATAAATGATGAGCGGCCTTGGCGCCACGCGGGCCAGGTGAGCGCATCTCGACGGCGGCCTGCGCGAGGCGCGAGTTTGTTTGCGTGCGTGGCGACCAGATTGCCGGGCGGCGGGCGGCCCAGTGCCAAGGCAGTGGCCGTTGGTCGCGTCTCTCCCAGAGGGACAATGAGCGCTAAAGTGTCGCCGTGGCGTAGTTTCTCCTGGCTCTAGCCGTATACTTCATATCACAGCCCGGCCCCCCCCCTCCGCCAGCGGCAGTGCCTATTTATCACTCGACCCGA
The DNA here is from genome assembly GCA_013180625.2 of Boswellia sacra. Taxonomy (NCBI): domain Eukaryota; kingdom Viridiplantae; phylum Streptophyta; class Magnoliopsida; order Sapindales; family Burseraceae; genus Boswellia; species Boswellia sacra. The sequence continues at coordinate 3,506 of SNVD02002768.1, read as the reverse complement.
CGAGATAATTTGGGCCAGACGCTCTCAGACGCGCTAACACACACTCAAGTCTGGTTTGCATGCGCACGCACTCGAAACGCCTTCACTCGCTGGCTAATTGTTATGACAGATTCGCTCCGCCTCCACCGGTCGAGCGCGTGAGTGAGCAGACCGACCGGTGCGCGCGAGCTTGATGTCGACCTGCTCGCTGGACTCGCATCTGCACCTGCACCTGCACCTGCACCTGCATCGGTCGGTTCATCACCGGAGTGATTTGTCGCGCGCCAAGACGTGCGCCGCCTTGCGCGACCCCTTTTTATATACACAAGCCACTCTATTTGCATGCAAATGAAAGAGAGCTATTCATCATTTGCGCGAGTTGCATTGCTGATTGGCGCCTGCGCTTGCGCATGGGAGCGCAATCTCGCCAGGTGCGAGTATAAGCGGCGCCCGTGCGCTTGGGCGACTCCACTCTGGCAAGTAGGGCGCCGGCGAGGCCTACAAAAAGACGCTCAGTGACACATGACGCTCCTGGCGTCGAGCGCTGGCCGGTAGAAGATGTAGAAGCCGACACCAGATCCTGCGAACGGGCGTGGGGTGTGCGGGCGCAGGCGCGAGTTAAGGTTAGCAAAGTGACTCAAGTGTTGAGGGGCCCCTTGAACGAGTGAGGAGTTGCTCGAGATTAGATCGACTCACCCAAGACGATGGGAAATATCAGACACAGGTTGTAGGTCATAGTGACCAGCATGAGACACAGCGCCAAACTGGTGCGCAGCACCTGGAGGCTCGACTGGAGCACTCGCACGCGCGTCGTGTCGTTGGTTTGAACCGGAAAGAATCTGGCTCCGAGCAGGTGTGTGTCCTTAGTGTAGAGGGTGGAGCCATTAGCCAGAGGCGCCTGGCCAATGGCGCCACTAGAGCTACCAGCACAACACGTCCAGTTGCGAGTGGCGGCGCGCGGGTTCACGCTCGAGGCGCGCGGCTTGTGATGGGCGTCGGTGTCATTGTTGGCGGGCGGCTGCGTTGTGGGTGTCGTTGAGTTTGTTAGGTCGGTACTAATCAGATGTGACTGACTTGAAGTCGACATCTGCCTCATCGAACTGGAGCTTGGGCCAGCGGAAGAGGCGCTCCGACATCGGCACGTCAGGTAGCCGCGCGAGTAGTCGATTGCTTCCAACAGGATGGCCGCCACGAACAGCGCCGCGCAGGTCAGCCACAGCTTCAGAGTCGAGTCCACCACTAGACCTTGGAAGAGCACCAGGTCGCCCAGGCCGAAGTGGAAATACATCTTCATCATCATCATCATCGTTGGCATCATGGACGCGTGCTCCTCGCCACTGAGCGTATGGTTCGCATGCTGCTGGTCGTAGTTCATCAAGGCCATCGAGTGGCCTTGGTGTTGATGGAGGTGGTCTTGATGGTCGTCATAGGCGTGATGCTCCATTGTGGCACCGGGTTAAGACGCGCCAAGGGGTGATTAGCGACCAGGTGGACATTCATGCGGGAGGACACGATGGTTGCAGATCACCTGGTTGGCGGGCTTGTTAGTGTTTTCTTTTCTGTTGACGTCCCAGTTCAGTTTGCGGCTTGCTGGCGACCATAATGACTCAATGAGCAATCGGCTCCGATGAAAACATTGCAGAACTAGCAGTACTAGCCTGATTGCCACCCGCAAAGTTCCCAAACATTGCACCTGTGTTTGGTCGGGCGAACATACAAACACGCCAACAAGGGTGCGCAAGGGAACTCTATTTGAGGCTACGCCAGTGCTGTTCGGCGGTTTCGCACAATAGACATACAAGCGTCCGGCGAGAGTGTCGAAACAAAGGTGACAACAAGCTTGCCGGCCCCCAGCACGCTTTAGTCGTCAGTGAAAGCGTCGACTATCAGCCAACGCAACCACTCATCGTGGAAAGACAGTCCCCGGAGTGATCGGCTCGACAGAGCAACTAACTGAAGTGAGCTCGCGTTGATCGAGCTAACTCTATTGCGCCCAGACTAATCGTCACAGTCGATACTCAAACAAACACACAGGCGTCATGAAATCGATCATCGCCTTCTAACTCTGTTTGGTTACTAAATGACTTGTGGTTTGCCCGAGGCTGGCACTGCTATCCGCGCTAAATATACAATGACGACAGATATAAACCCTAGTCATTGGGGCATGCGCAACCATCTGTGGATTGAGAGCCTGATTGCCAAGGGCCAACGTATTTGTGCGCCCAGAAATAATCGATCAGCTACCACCCCCATGTTTTCAAGTCTACTTCAGTGCAAAAAGAAGTATGCTCATCTGAGGGAAGCACCGCGATATCAAGAATCACGAACAGTTGCGCTGTATACAGTAATGCTCCGTATCATAGATTGTCCTCAACCAGAAGGATATGTACAATTATATCGATCAAAAAAAGAGTCAAGATATTCAGATTATGAAAGATTGTATCGATGCCATAACTGATATTGCTATTGATTGTTGCCTTTTGACATTTCTCATATTGAAGTATCGTCGTAAGATCTACTGACTCCAATCTGATTCTAGTGAATTGAGCTTAATGCTGGCTATCTTGGCGACCGTCTCAGACGACCGACGGATCCAGTGACCAGACAACAAATTTGCCATCCAAGCCTACTGTGGCGACGGACTTGGTTTTGGAGTATAGTCTCACCTGACCAATAGTATTCTGATGTATTGTGCTGAGACAAGAGTCTCCTGCATTAACACTTTGAGTGGGGTCTGCTTTGGCGTCCAGATCTCGAAATTTTCTCATGGCACTCTGGCCGTCTTCGGCCCGTTTCTGTGACCTATCAAGTCTACCGATGAATTTCAACACCGGTTGAGTCATAGGTTGTAACTCTTTGGTGCGACCATTCTGCAATGACTGCTGCTGATGGTTAAATAGCATAGGACAACAATCATGGCCCGCAGCTACAATACTTGTTTCTGAAACCCAGACACAGCTTAAAAATGGTAAATATCTCGTTTTGAGTGTGACTACTGTTATGCTGGAGTTCGAATCAACGACCGAAATGCTGCTATCGTGCGATACCCATGCAAGTTTAGTGCCATCAGGTGAATAACCTACATCATGGACCCAGGCACCCGAGTTCGAGAACTCATGCACGAGACCTCCTGTGGTTGAAAGTGTGCTAGTAGTAGTAGTGGTAGTAGTCGTTGTCGTGTTATTGATATTATTCAGATCACTATGTTTTACCCATGTGGACGCTTTTGAGACGGCCAAACTGGATTTCTGATCGACATCCTTGATATAGGTGGAGAAAATGCGGCTCTTGTAGTCTGTCGAACCGCAGGCTAGCAATATATTGTCTGGATGCCAGTCGATGCATGTTACGGTGGACTTGATTGGTTTCTTGATATGTCTACTGACCCACCAATCGTTGGCACTTTCGAAATAACATATACACACTAGTTTGGCTGCCGTACCAACAGCGAATTTGTCTTCATTGGGAGACCATTTCACACAAGTGGCGGCTCGGTTGATTCGTAGCAGCACTAGTGTAGGCTTCCA
>SNVD02002762.1:0-10241 GCA_013180625.2 Boswellia sacra | reverse complement strand
TCTTTGGATTGTAGTTCTTCTCTTTCCAAGCCTTCAATCTCCTTCAAGAACTCCAAGAGATGAAAGAATTCCAGAGCTGCAGCCTCCACCACGTTCTCCCCTCTTCAAGTTATGAAATAAAACCCTAAAATGTGTTTTAAATACTCTGCTACAGTAACGTGCTACAGTGTCCCGTATTGTACATGCTACAGTGATGTGTGGAATTACATTTCTACACTTCTTACACTGTTTTGATTACAACTTTCGGTACACTGAATGGATTCATAAACCGTAAATTTCTCCCAAAAGTAGACTTCGAGAGCTTTTCAACGGTATATGATATGTCATCGGGTTCATTGTATATCAATACAATTAAATCCGAGAAGAAGGTTGACTAGCAGAGGTGAAAATGAAGGGTTTTACTCCATTTTTGTGCAAGTTGCTCCAAAACTCCTACAAACATCAAAACCACACAAAAACATAAAAATACCAGGGAATATAGCAAAGAAACATGGACGAATTGATATGAAAATGATATATAAATAGACACTTATCATGGTTTTCTGTCCACGATAGCACGTGTCAAAGCCATTTGGAGGGAATGACTTCAAACTTCCGTTTGGAGGGGTGTTTCACACAAATGCCTGCACAAATGAGCTCAAAGCATAGAATAATCAAATTAAACAAAAAGAAGGAAAAGAAAAGAGCAGAAACGAAACTAAAGACACATAAAAGAGATAAGAACACAATAGCAAACAAAAAACAAGTAAAAAATATAAAAACGAATAAGACAGATGGCAAAGAGAGAAAAAACCTGATCAATTTGATGGCCTATGAAAGAAATCTCCTCGAGACAAAAAAATCGATCATTATTACCTCATTTTATTTTTCTTTTCTTCTTTTTTTTTTTATTTTTAAAAAACATTGGTTTGCCTCCCAATAAGCGCTTGGTTTAACGTCCTCAGCCCGACGTTGGTTCCATCATGGGAGGATCCAATCTCCGCTGTGCTTCTCTAGTGGGCTTGAATCCTTCTTCCAACAAGAAATGGTGCAACCATATGGCTGGGCCGAATCGGTTATGCTCTCTTGGATGTGAGCACTTGCGACACCCAATAGCCGGTTTGGTGATCTCTAAGGTACCTATGACGGGTTTCACTCTTGTATTAGTGCCAAGGCCCCATTTCTATTTCTAATTGCAAATTACCGTTCCACCTAAAGAATCCATGATTCAAATGATCGGAAGGTGACTTAAGACTCCACGGTATTGGCCTTCATCATAGAAGGCAGAAGTTTCACATTAGATAAAGGAAATTGAATGCACGAAACATCATACCTATTTGTGGTTATAGCTATGGTCTCATCTAAGCTTGCCACAGCTTCCTCCATTTCTTTGGACACTTGTATCAAAATTCCTGATTCATTGGAATTTTCTGTCCCTATATGCTCACTAATAGCTACATCCAATCCATTCTTGCGAGTTAACTCAAAATATTGTTGTGGCAAAGAATCAACAACGTCAACTGCAAAAACAGAATGTAAGTCACTAGAGTACCTCATTGCCTCAAAAATATTGAAACATATCACCTTGCCATCAAACACTATGATGAGAGTGCCATCATAAACATCAATCTTAGTTCTAACAGTTCTCGAGAATGGTCTCCCAAAAAGAATCGAAGTTGGATTAGGAGATGTCTCATCCTCTATTTCAAGGACATAGAAGTTTGCTGGGAAAATCAATTGGTTCACCTGCACAAGCACATCTTCCACAACTCTTTTAGGATATGCATTAAAATGAGCAGCAAGTTGAATGGTAATACTAGTTTTCGCAAAAGGTCCAAGATCTAAAGAAGCATAAATAGAATATGGCATGACATTAATAGATGCTTCTAAATCTAACATAGCTCTTTCAAACTTGGTTTTACCAATGGTGCATGGAATGGTGATCGTAGCTGGATTACTGTATTTCGGAGGAATTTTTCTTTGTTGTACAGTTGAAACATTTTCCTCCACACTTACTTTCTCATTCCCTTTTAACTTTCTCTTGCTGGTGCATAACTCTTTGAGACATTTTGTATAACAATGCACTTGCTCGGTAGCATCCAGAAGTGGTATATTTATCTCGATTTTACGAGAAGTTTCCAGGATTTCTTGTTCTTGTTCCTCCTTCGATTTTGCAAATCTACTAAGAAAAATTGGAGGAGAAACATATGAAGGAATGAGACTTATAGGATTTACCTGAGAAGTAAGTGTTTTGTTCATGGTAGAAGTGGTGTCATCTCCTTCATCAGTTTGTGATTTCTTTGGTAGGACATCACAAGAATTCTCTCTTGGATTGATCACCATTCGACAAGATAATTCTTCTGAGCCTTGGCCCTCGAATTTGCTCATGCTAGTAGCCAATTGTTCCATTTGATTTAACAGGTTTTGGATACTTGCCCCAGTTTCCTGCTGGAATTGCATTGTGTTAGTGGCAAGTTCATTAACAATATCTTGGAGTGACATACCTGAGTTTTCTGGAGCTGGTTGTGGTGCTGGTTGTGGCATTGGTGGTGGTTGCATTTGAAATGGATGATGCACTCTAGGTTGATTAAAACCTTGTGGCTGATTTCGTATGGCATTTGGGGCGATTGGTTGATGATTCCAGTAATTAAAATTAGGGTAATCTCCCCATCCGGCATTGTAAGCATTACAGAAGGGATCATACCATTGCCTTGGTTGTCCTGGAAATCCACTCATGGCATTGGCTTGTTCCATATATTCTTCTTGTAAAGTTGGATACATGTCGATTGGATGATCCATCGTATAATATATCCCACATTCATAAGATTTTTGCATATCTCCTACAGCCATGTTTTCCACAAGAGAGGTTAGCTCAGAAAGTTGTTCAATGTTCGGAGTGCTTACCTCATTTACTCTCCATGGTACTTGTGGCTCAAATCCGCTACTGAATTGATAGAAGTTTACTGCCATGTTGTCTAAACACAAACAATCAGAAAAGAAAAACAAAAAAATTACGAATCAACAAACGAAAACAAAATAACAAATCGATTAGAAAATCAATCCCCGGCAACGGCGCCAAAAACTTGATGCGTTCGAAACTAGCAAGTATAATAGTCGCACAAGTAATAAAGTGATAAGTAAGATATCGTTCCCACGAGGATTGATTCTAATTGAATTTGTTATTTCCAACAACAATTAACTAAATGGGGGGGTTTTTTTGAATGATTAACTAAATGAAATAAGAATGCAAATTAAGAATAACAAAACAGAAGTTAATTTGAATAAAAGATCAATGAGGGAAATCTGGTTAAGGGATCCTTCTCTACCACAAGATATGGATTTGCGAATTAATCATAGAATTGTCATCCAATTACAGCATTGAAGTTATCAACCGTGGATAACAACAAGCTCTGTTATCCCAATCTTTCCTTACTTTGTTGTTAAATAAAACAAGCTCTTTATTTAATCTCTATCCTTTAAACAACCTAGAACAAGCTCTCTGAGTTTAATTCAATGGATGCATTATGATAAGAAAGATAGGTTGATCTAAGCAATAAACACACAAGCTCGGATTATTAACTTAGGTTATATTCTCCAATTGTAATCTCTGATCACAATTTTGCTACTAATGATTAGAAATTCAAGACAATTACGGATCAAGATTCTAGTCTAGCAATAAATCACAACCAGATTATATTCAGTTGGCCACTCAAATACAATCAGCAAGCAATCATAAGCATTAAATATGGAGAGAATACAAGCAACTGCAAATCTTTTGGGGTAGAGAACACTACAGACGATATTCGATAGTAGACGCGTACGTCGAGCGGACAAGTGAGGAAGGGAAAAACGGAAATCGACGAGAGAATTGGATAACAACTTCTTGCACAATCAACTTACAAAAACCATATCAGGGGCTTTGAAATCACCCTCAACCAATTCAGATTCAGTTACACATGTTTAAGAGCGTGGTAAATACAATACAACGTGGAGACATTCCAGAAAATGAAAGGGAAGGAAAAAACTTAGCAAATTTGATGTAATTCTCTTTGGATTGTAGTTCTTCCTCTTTCCAAGCTTCCTTTCTCCTTCAAGAACTCCAAGAGATGAAAGAATTCCAGAGCTGAAGACTCCACCACGTTCTCCCCTCTTCAAGTTATGAAAATAAAACCCTAAAATGTGTTTAAATACTCTGCTACAGTGACTTGCTACAGTGTCCCGAATTATACATGCTACAGTGACTTGTGGAATTATATTTCTATACATCTCACACGGTTTTGATTACAACTTTTGGTACACTGAATGGATTTATAAACCGTAAATTTCTCCAGAAAATAGACTTCGAGAGCTTTCCAACGGTATATAACATGTCATCGGGTCATTGTATATCAATACAATTAAATCCGAAAAGATCACTGACTAGCAGAGGTGAAAATGAAGGGTTTTACTCCATTTTTGTGCAAGTTGCTCCAAAACTCCTACAAACATCAAAACCACACAAAAACATGAAAATACCAAGGAATATAGCAAAGAAACATGGACGAATTGATATAAAAGTAATACATAAATAGACACCTATCAGAAAACGATCAAGTTTTGGCGCCGTTGCCGGGGACTGATTTTCTAATCGATTTGTTATTTTGTTTTCATTGTTGATCAATTTTTTTTGTTTTTCTTTCTGTTGTTGTGTTTAGGAAAACATGGCAGTAAAATCTAATCAATTCAGTAGCGGATTTGAGCACAGTCCATGGAGAGTAAATGAGGTAAGCACTCCGAACATTGAACAACAACTTTCTGAGCTCACCTCTCTTGTGGAAAACATGGCTGTAGGAGATATGCAAAAATCTTATGAATGTGGGATATATTCTACGATGGAGCATCCCATCGACATGTATCCAACTTTACAAGAAGAATATATGGAACAAGCCAATGCCATGGGTGGATTTCCAGGACAAACGAGCCAATGGTATGATCCTTTCTCTAGCACTTACAATGCTGGATGGGAAGATCAACATAATTACAGTTACTGGAATAAGCAACCAATCACTCCCAAATGTGATCACCAAATCAGCCACAAAGTTCAATCAAGCCTAGAGTGCAGCAACCATTTCAAATGCAACCACCACCAATGCCACAACCAGCACCACAACCAGCTTCAGAAAACTCAGGTATGTCACTCCAGGATATTGTTAATGCACTTGCCACTAACACAATGCAATTCCAGCAGGAAACTGGGGAAGTATCCAAAACCTGGCAAATCAAATGGGACAATTGGCTACTAGCATGAGCAAATTCGAGGGCCAAGACTCAGAAAAATTATCTTCTCAAGCAGTGATCAATCCAAGAGAGAATGCTTGTGCGATAACTTTGCGAAGTGGAGAGCAAATTCGAAATGGAGAGCAAATGGAAACTGGGGCAAGTATCCAAAACCTGGCAAAGAAATCACAAACTGATGAAGGAGATGACACCACTTCCACTATGAAAAAAACATCATCTTCTAAGGTAGACCTTAAAACTCAAATTCCTTCTTATGTTACTCCTCCATCATTTCCTAGCAGATTTGCAAAATCAAAGAAGGAGGAACAAGAACAAGAAATCCTGGAAACTTCCCACAAAATCGAGGTAAATATACCACTTCTGGATGCTATCGACCAAGTACCTTGTTGTACAAAATTTCTCAAGGAGTTATGCACCAACAAGAGAAAGGTGAAGGGAAATGAGAAAGTAAGTGTGGGGGAAAATGTTTCAGCTGTATTGCAAAGAAAAATTCCTCCAAAATGCAAAGATCCAGGTACGTTCATCATTCCATGCACCATGGGTAATACCAAGTTTGAAAGAGCTATATTAGATTTAGGAGAATCTATTAATGTCATGCCATATTCTATTTATGCTTCTTTAAATCTTGGACCTTTTGCGAAAAATGGTATTACCATTCAGTTTGCTGATCATTTTAATGCATATCACAAAAGAGTTGTGGAAGATGTGCTTGTGCAGGTGAATCAATTGGTTTTTTCAGCAGACTCTTATGTTCTTAAAATAAAGGATGAGACATCTCCTAATCCAACACCGATTCTTTTAGGGAGGCCATTCTCGAAAACTGCTAGAATCAAGATTGATGTTCATTATGGCACTTTCACCATGGAGTTTGACGGCAAAGTGATCCGTTTCAATATTTTTGAGGCAATGAGGTATACTAGTGACTTGCATTCTGTTTTTGCAGTTGATGTTATTGATTCTTTGCCACAACAACATTTTGAGTTAACTCGCAAGGATGGATTGGAAGTGGTTTTTAGTGAGCCCCCCCCCAACATAGACAGAAAATTCCAAGGAATCAAGAAGGTTGATACAAGTGTCCAAGAAAATGAGGAAGTTGTGAAAAGCTTGGATGAGACTAGAAGCTATCACCACAAATAGGTATGATGTTTCGTATATTGAATTGCCCTTATCTAATGAGAAACTTCTTCCTTCTGTGATGAAAGCCAATACCTTGGAGCTTAAGTCACTTCCAGATCATTTGAATTATGGATTCTTGGGTGAGAATGATACTTTGCGAGTTACAATGGAAATGGGCCTTGCACGAATACAAGAAGATAAACTCGTCCAAATACTTACAGATCACAAAAATAGCTATTGAGTGGACAATTGTTGAAATCCAAGGCCCATCCATATGCATTGACCGTATCTTGTTAGAAGAGGGATCCAAGCCCATTAGTGAAGCACGAAACAGAGATTGGACCCTCCGATGATGGAACCAACGTCGGCTGAGGACGTTAAACCAAGCGCTTATTGGGAGGCAACCCAATGTTTTTGCAAAATAAATTAAAAAAAAGAAAAGAAAAATAAAATAAGGTAATAATGATCGATTTTTTGTGTCTCAAGGAGATTTCTTTCGTAGGCCATCAAATTGATCAGGTTTTATCTCTCTTTGACATCTGTCTTATTTGTTTTTACTTGTTTTTGACTTTTGTTTGTTATTGTGTTGTTATCTCTTTTATGTGTCGTTAAGTTTCGTTCTGCTCTTTTCTTTTTCCTTTCTTTTGTCAATTTGATTATTCTGTGCTTTGATTGCGTTCGAAACTAGCAAGTATACTAGTCGCACAAGTAATAAAGTGATAAGTAAGATATCGTTCCCAAGAGGATTGATTCTAATTGAATTTGTTATTCGAAAGCAACAATAAACTAAATGAGGGGGGTTTTGTTGATTGATTAATTAGATGAAATATTAATGCAAGTAAAGAATAACAAAACAGAAAGTTAATTGGAGTGAAAACTCAATGAGAGAAACCTGGTTAAGGGATCTTTCTCTGCCACAAGATAATAGATTTGCTAATTAATCATAGAATTGTCATCCAATTACACCATTGAAATTATCAACCGTAGATAACAACAAGCTCTGTTATCCCAATCTTTCCTTACTTTGTTGTTAAATAAACAGGCTCTTTATTTAATCTCTATCCATTAAACAACCTAGAACAAGCTCTCTAAATTTAATTCAATGGATGCCTTATGAAAAGAAAGACAGGTTGATCTAAGCAATAAACACACAAGCTCGATTATTTAACTTAGGTTATATTCTCCAATTGTAATCTCTGATCACAGTTTTGCTACTAATGATTAGAAATTCAAGACAATTACGGATCAAGATTTCTAGTCTAGCAATAAATCACAACCAGATTATGTTCAGTTGGCCACTCAAATACAATCAGCAAGCAATCATAAGCATTAAATATGGGAGAATATAAGCAACTTCAATTAGAGAATTGGATAACAATTCCTTACACAATCAACTTACACAAACCATATCAGGGGCTTTGAAATCACCCTCAACCAATTCAGATTCAGTTACACATGTTTAAGAACGTGGTAAATACAATACAACATGGAGACATTCCAGAAAATGAAAGGGAAGGGAAAAACTTAGCAAATTGTATGTAATTCTCTTTGGATTGTAGTTCTTCCTCTTTCCAAGCTTCCTTTCTCCTTCAAGAACTCCAAGAGATGCAAGAATTCCAGAGCTGAAGCCTCCACCACGTTCTCCCCTCTTCAAGTTATGAAAATAAAACCCTAAAATGTGTTTAAATACTCTGCTACAGTAAATGCTACAGTTGCTCGTATTTAATAACATGCTACAGTAGAATGGAATTACAATTATAACACTTTCATACCATTTTATCACCAACTTCGGTACCAACTACATAAATTCAGTTGGGAACCGTAAATTGCTCAGAAAAATAGGACTTCGAGAGCTTTTCAACGGTATATGATATGTCATCGGGTTCATTGTATATCAATACAATTAAAACCGAGAAGATGGTTGACTAGCAGAGGTGAAAATGAAGGGTTTTACTCCATTTTTGTGCAAGTTGCTCCAAAACTCCTACAAACATCAAAACCACACAAAAACATAAAAATACCAAGGAATCTAGCAAAGAAACATGGACGAATTGATATGAAAATGATATATAAATAGAAACTTATCACATTCCGTAAAATTTCTCCAGAAAAATAGACTTCGAGAGCTTTTCAATGGTATATAGTTCATGTTATCCGGTTAATTGTATATCGATACAATCAACTCCAAGAAATTGGTTGACTAGCAGAGGTGAAAATGAAGGGTTTTACTCCAATTTGGTGTAAGTTCCTCCAAAACTCCTACAAACATCAAAAACCACACAAAAACATAAAAATACCAAGGAATATAGCAAAGAAACATGGACGAATTGATATGAAAATGATATATAAATAGACACTTATCATGCTTTGAGCTCATTTGTGCAGCAGCTTGTGGAAACATCCAAACGGAAGTTGAAGTCATTCGCCAAAGGTTTGAAACGTGCACATCTTGGAGAAGAACAAACTCAATCGCATTATCGGTAATATCTCTCCTTTTCTTCTCTTCAATGGATGATGATATCTTTCTATCGAACCTTCGTAAATATTTCCCTTCACTTCCTCAAAATGCTGTGTTTAAAATTTATAAAGTACGGATGACTCGACTTTGGGCATTGATGCTCCTAAATGTGCCTGCTGATATCCGATGGCTTATCGAAGCCAAGGTGAGATTGTCCGGTGAGCCGGACATTAATCTCGCAAAATACATGCCTGGTCTAGGAAAGAGCTACTACGCCAAGAGGCGAAGAGCGAAAAGGTTACAAGTATGTTATAAATGTGCTAGATGGAATTGTAACCAGACTTGTCGTTCATTAGGTTTTGCGTCCAGGAATAGAGAAGATAAACTTTCATTTATTAAGAATGGTTGTGAGTAATGAGTCGCTGGATAATGTTTTGTTAACTCTCGAGTCACATTCTTGTGGACTTGTTCAGCGTGAATTGCTTAATCTATGGACACAATTTCGTGATGAATTGCAGTGTTATAGTCTAGGGAATCTGACTAAAAACGACCCTGTTTGCCAGTTTATAAGAAAACTGGATGGGAAGCAAATCCCCGACTCATAGAAGGCGTTTCAGCCGTTACTGGACGTAAAACCAGAGGAAGATGTGAGCCACAATCACAAATACTTGTATATTTGAATGTGTGTTGTTGTTGTCGAATTTTATTTCTTTCTTGTTTCGTTTGATCTGATTATCAATGTTGTTTTTTGTGTTGTTGTTGTTTGTTGATTTTGTTTGTTTTAATTTCAAGTTTTCTTTTTTGACAAACCAGATGACTACCCCATGATATAAGCACACGTGGGAGTGATTGCGTTCGAAACTAGCAAGTATACTGTCGCACAAGTAATAAAGTGATGAGTAAGATATCGTTCCCACGAGGATTGATTCTAATTGAATTTTGTTATTCGAAAGCAATAATAAACTAAATGAGGGGGGTTTTGTTGATTGATTAACTAAACTAATTCGAAAGCAAATGAAGAATAATACCAAGTGCAAAGTGAAATCAATTGAGAGATACACAATGATAGAAATCTGGTTAAGGGATCCTTCTCTACCACAAGATATGGATTTGCGGATTAATTGTAGAATTGTCATCCAAGTACACCATTGAAATTATCAACCGTAGATAACAACAAGCTCTGTTATCCCAATCTTTCCTTACTTGTTGTTAAATAAAACAGGCTCTTTATTTAATCTCTATCCATTAAACAACCTAGAACAAGCTCTCTAAATTTAATTCAATGGATGCATTACGAAAAGAAAGACAGGTTGATTTAAGTAATAAACACAAAAGCTCGGATTATTTAACTTAGGTTATATTCTCCAATTGCAATCTCTGATCACAATTTTGCTACTAATGATTAGAAATT
>SNVD02002761.1:0-10063 GCA_013180625.2 Boswellia sacra | reverse complement strand
GGGGGGGGGTGTGGTGGAAGGTTGAGGGTACTTAGAAGTTCGACGGGTGCGAACGAGGACTGCTCTGCTGTTTAAATGCTTTTAGTTTTGTCGCGTGTGCCTGCAAAAAGTTTGTCGAGTTTCGTAGTCGATAATATTTAATTGAGGTTAATGACACTATTCTCCATGTGAAATTTTAATAGGACCCAAACATTAAGTTCTGAGCATATACATGTACACATACATATACATATACACACATATATATAGTTTTGCAAAACCATCCATGAATTTGTTGTCTAAATATATATATATATATATATATATATATATTCTCATTTTAGTTTTCACCGTTGGTTTATAAATTCTTATAGTGATCTTTCTATATTTTTCATTGTCTTTGAGTTGCACGGCTTTGTCTTTTTTCTTTTTGTTGAATTGCATGCGATAGTGTCTCTTTGGGCATACCGTCATCATTATATGATTCATGCATATGATTTAGAAACATAAATCATAATTTGGATAGAAATTTCGTTTTAAAAAATTTAACATTTCTTTTTCAAGAACTTGGTTGTTAATAGTTGAATTTTGTGAACTTGGATCGATCGTTATTCGGCACGTTACAATAATCTTTTAGCTGTCATTCAATCATCTGTTCATTGAGTAAGTAGTGCACATGGTTTAAGCCTTTCAATACTAGCATCACATTCGAGAAGATTCATCACATAATTTGTCTAAAGTTTTGATCATCTAAAAAAGCCATATCCAAATCTGACAATGAAACTTTTTTGCTTTTTTTAATTCATATCAACCTGCCAAATCAATCACGTAATTGCTTTTGCTTATTATGACGAAAAAGATAATATTAGATAGATAAATTTTGTGTATATTATAAAATTTATGTATATATAATAATGAATAATATATCAATAAAATAACTACGTCATAGTAATTTGTATAAAAGTTTTTAAATAGAATAATACTATTCTCATAAGCTTTGTTACACAAACTTATTTTACAAACTTAAATAATTTGATATGATTGAAAGAGTGAATTTCAAAAATTAATTACACCAATTAAGGTTGATAATACGATACTTATTCAACAATATCATATGTATTTATATGAATTGTTCATAAGTGAAACAATACTCGTTAAAAAAAATGGTATATATATAACTATTCCTCATGATATTCGGACTTAAAAACAAGTTGTTGAAAAGAGAACTAAAACCCTTTTTTGGTATATAAGTGGTAATAATGAACTCTTATATGGTCCACCGGGACCACCAACCTCACCTATCGAATCTCGGTTGAATTGTCAAACTTTTGTCAAATTTATGTACTATTGGTAGAATTTAGAAATCCAATCTAAAGCAATCAACTTGTGGTCGCAATATAATCAAACCTTGTCATGAAAATATAGTTTATATCATAATCATATTGTGGCGTGTACAGAGAGTGATTACGAGTTGTTAAAGAAAGTTCTATTAGAAGAGATAAGGACATGATCTTTTTCTAGTGATTAATAAAGTGATAACAACAGAAAGTGCTTCCATGAGTTGCAAATACTTTCAATCATCGTGGAGAAGAATTCAACTAGAAGCAAGTTCTAAGATTGATTGAGCAACCATCCAATAATCCGGAAGGTCACAACAGTCAACCAATTAATGATAAAATTATTATTCCAGGGACCCAACATTCAACAAAATTTTTGATGTGTTTAGATGCATGTCGGCTTGACTGGCGGTTTGTGATCATTTAAAAAGAATAAAGCACAAGAATTCGCATGCAGAACTTCATAGAAGAAGCTGCACGTGCTTGTTCACATCCGAACATTTTGTCAACGATAATATTTAACTGTAAAATTGTTAAAGCGTGAAGAGAATATAGAAATATTCTGAGTTTGATTCAATGAACAAGCAGTGAAGGGCCCTCATGGTTGCTTTATAATTCAACACAAATTAGAAGTTGCAGTTTTTTGCACATCGTTGTCTTCTTCTTTTTGTTGAATTGCTTGGATTGACAGAGAAATCTATCGGTCCCATCAACTATATAATCTATTGGTTGGTAGCATGTGATAGTGTTTCTGTTTGGGCATACCATGATCATTATATGATTCATGCCTATGATTTAGAAACATAAATTTGTCAACACTATATAACATCCTTATTGTAGAATTTCGTGTTCATATATAGTTGAATATTTAATGTTTAAGTTGAAAGTTTTGTTAATACTCGAAAAGGACTGGCAATCGAATACATAAGTCATTAAAAATCTTTTATAATCTCTTTCTAACCTGAGAAGGACACAGCATAATGCTCTGATTATGGGTTGAGTATAAATTACGTTGACAACAACATATCTTTTTTACTAAGAAAATTAATCATATTATATTGAATTCCAACTAGAGTTTGATTGGGTCAAGAGAACTTTATATTCTATAATCATGAATTACAAGTTATTTCTAGTAAATGACAGTTATCTCGTGTAAGGCTTTCAAAATGAGTGTTTTACAAGTATTATTAATGAAAGCATGAAATTTTCATAACTAGAACTAATTTGTCTGGAGAGTTACAGAATTTCCCTTGTGTAAGAAATGGAGCTCTTTACAGAGATACTACTAGAAAGTAGAAACTACATTAAGTTGCTCCACATTGAATAGTTAAAGGATACAAGGCTTATAAACAGGTTTGGTCCCTCCACCCCATAGACTGGTATGTTAGGTAAGACATGTGCTTCCTTGATAGAACAGTCTATTTCGTTTTCATTAAAAAATTCACATTACAGAACTTTATCCTTATAGTGTTTATCATGTACGACACACAATCTGACAACTTTGAGTCCATGGCAGTAACGAGTGCTTGTGCTTTGACACTTTTGGCTGCTCTTTGAATTAGGACAGATCGATATTTTGATAAGGTCGTGATATGATCCAAGACTTATAACAAGCGGTTCTGTGTAGTCGATTAGATACATCAACTCATCAACCTGACATTCCCGATGCGCCCTGTACAAATGTCCTTTAATCACTCGGCATTTGAATTCTGAATTTCAACTCCTTAGATTCATTTGGTTCCCCATGGAAAATGATCTTATCACGTTTCTTAAGACCTTCTTTGCCAGCAAACGCCAGCCAACCTCCTACATCAGAAAGAGTGGTTTTCAAGCTCGTACCTTTTGTCCGAGTTGAGAGACAAAATGGCCATGCGTGCCCGGCGGCGTCTATGGCCTCGAACTCTACTGAATGCTCCCCTGCGGGAACTACAAAGTCCCCCAAGCTATCATTTGGAATTTCTAACTGAATTTCAACATTTGCTTTAGTGGTTAGCTTTGAGTATATAATTGCCATGGTTGACAAGGGCATTGTCTTTTCTCTATCTTTTCTTGCTGCGACGAATAGACAGAGCTAAGTCGTATTTATACAGTGCAGAAATTTGTCAATTAAAAGTTGAAAGCAATTTATACGGTAAATGATTATTCTGTTTTCATTGTTAGTATCTGAAAGCTATTAAAAGTTGTTCTGACATGATATGTTTTGGACAATTAGATTCCAATTCTGAATGTATAAAGCTTTCGAGTTTCAACTGATGATAGGGATATTGCGATTGCGATCATGTGATGGCCAAAATATTCGGAAAAGGACAAGTTGCAAGCTAATAGAAATTAATTAATTAACAATATATTAACTTATTATTGCATACTTTATGCTGTACTTGTCTTCATTGCCTTGTTGTTTTGTGACAAATATCCTATTTTCATAATTCACAGATTGTTCTGGTTTTGTGCTATTTGAAATTTGAGATAACATAAGTTAATGTATATATGTATACACATGGGAAAATGTTACAAAAAACCTTAAACTAATATTTAATATTACACATAACCTTGATATTTTATAAAATATTATCTATAACTCTGTTAACACCAAATTCTATTAAATTAATCCCTTAACACATTAAAAACATATATAATGACAATTAAACCCTTTAATCGTACTATTTTTTATTATTTAAATATTTTATAGTTGACTTAGTATTTAAATCAAAGAGTTATAAAATTTTTATGCATACTCTAATGCTAAAAGATAATAAATATAAAAATTTTCAATAAAATAAATTATAAAACTCTCAAAAAAGATACATAAAAAAAGTGAAATTAAAAATAAAAAAGATAAATAAAAAAGATGATAAAATAAAGAAATAAAAATAAAATAATTTGATTAAAATATAATATTCTAATACCAGTAAATTAAATAAAATTGATTAAAATAACACAAATAAAATTGAATATTAAAAGAAACTTTCTTACTATTAAAATAAAATAAACTAAATATAGAAAATATAATAACCAAAAAAAATTAGAACCCTAAAACAAAACTATTTTAAATTAAATTTAAAATTTATCTAAAACACCAATTAACCTTGTTTGAACAACTAAATTCATTAAAAAGTAGTATGTTAAGAACGGATAGTTGGTGTTTAATGTATTTATTTTATGTGTTTTATTGTTAATAATTTTTTTCATTAAAGTTTTAAAAGATTATTTAAGAAAAACATATTACTACTTAAACAAATGACTTAAATTACTTTTTTAGCCTCCTAAGTGTTAAATTTAACTGAAATTAGTTAACGGCAGGGTTATGAATAATATTACATAAAATGTCAGGGTTATGTATTATATTAGACTTTATTTTAGGGCTATTTGTAATATTTTTCTATATATATATGTATGTATGTATGTATGTATGTTGCCAAAAACTTTTAAGTTTCAACTCGATAGAATTAACTTGTCGCTCAAGGTTGTTGGGATTTTTACATATAGTTAATATAAATTTATATTACAACTTGAGAGAATTAATTTATATGTACGTATATATACATATAGGGCCACGTAAAAAAGTTTTTAAAATATTATAAAAACTTTTTTAAGTGGCTATAGATTTATATATACGTATATATGATTCAATTATTTAATAAGCACTTCAGTGGGACTCGAAATCGAAAATGGCGTTTATTTTCACTATGATAACATATTAAAAAATTACGTAACAGCTTGAATTGATAAATAACAGTGTAACTATAGTTTTTCAAGCTAAATTTTAACTCCAGGGAATGAATTTTTTCATCGAAATTCTAATGGGTTTGAATTATGTAGAAGTTTGAAAATGTTTGAATACACGAATCTAAATGGTACGTTTGCTTTTTATTTTATTTTCTGAATTGGAATGTCCAAAAGCTAATACTTCTACATAGATGCCCTTATTGATGTTATTTTCGTTTTTAATTTTATTTAATAAAATAGAAGAATTTACAAGTTAATATTTGACAATATTATTATGAAAGTATTTAAACATGACAAATTATTATTTTAATTATTTTATATTTTGCATTAAAATATAAATAAATTATATCCTGAATTTGATTTATTTAAATGTGTATTGTTTGTATAAAAATTATTATTATTTTTCATATTTGGTGTAGTAACAAGCTAGGTTTCATTTAATAATTCTATAAATAATCAGAGAACCAAATATAACAATAATAGAAAAGATAAAATATTAGGTTAGACACAAATAAATCATAAAAGAATTTTATAGGGATAATTCTAAGAATTTCAAAGTAGGAAAAAATTCACTAAGAAGTAAGGCATACATGGGAGATTTAAAGTATTGAATACTTGTATTCAGAGAAAACTTTAACTTTTCTATTCAAACATAATCATTTGACAATCAGATCTAAGTATGAACAATAACCAAAATAATAACATTTGAAATAGACAATAAGCAAAATTCAGACTTCAAATAATAAAACAAACACCTCCTAATATCAGTGATGGCTAAGAAACGCTTTGTTTCTTAGTATGAATTTGAAAACAATGCAACCACATAATTCGCTTTAGAATATTGTATTTTATGATATATGATCATGTGAAATTTGTGGCTCAACTTTTGTAGTGCAGGCATAAATATGGCGTCGGAGTGTAGTTGGAACTATGCAGGAGCACTGGATGCAGTATCAGACATCAAAGGATGCAGCATCAGACATGAAAGGCAGTGACTTGGCACCATCCGCAATGAGTTTTATGCAGGAGCGCAAAATTGGTGCAAGAGCCCAGGTAACTCAACGCAGGGGCGCAAGTTTTGGGTCTGGAATATACATGATGGTAGAGAGTTTGCATCAGAGCATGAGTAATATGGTGCAGGAGCACAAGTTTGTTTCCTAGTAGAACTAGGATTTCTTGGCACGCAAGTTATTGGCCTATAACCCTTGGATATAAATAAGGGACGTATTTCTAGTGTGAATAGAGAGGTCTGAGAAGTTAGAGAGAAAAGAAGAGAGAAGAGAGTTAAGGTTTAGAGAGATTGGGAGTTTTTTGTAGAGGAAGAAACTAAAATTATTCTTCTAGTTGTCTTTGTAAATACTCTTGTATCCCTTGTTTTTCACTGTAGTGAATTGATCATCACCAATAACTAGATGTAGGATCACGTTTTATGGTCTGAACTAGTATATATCCTCATGTTCTTGTGTTTTTCTTTTGATTTACTTTACTTGGGTGTGTGTTATCTCCTAGTTTAATTTCGCATTAAGCCGCTTATGAGTGTGTGTGCCGCTCTTCTTCATAACAAATTGGTATCAGAGACTGGTTACGTTTGTTTTGAGGATCTTTGGTGGCCAAAGTTCTTAGCATGACAGGTGTTTGATAAAAGTCATGAATCGTAGCTATGCAGTACGAGAGGTGCTTGAAGAAATTCTTGTAATGGTTGTATAAACTAGCAAGTACGAGATTAAGAATTTTGACTGTAACGATGACTTCGCTATTTGGAGAATGAAGATATTGGATTTGTTAGCAACCTGATTAGATGCAACACTCGGGGGCGAAAGCAAGATGCCGGATAATTACAACACTAAAAAAGGAAGTGATATTGTGAAAAGGGCCTATAACATGTTAATTCTCTGCTTAAGCGACAAGGTGCTAAGGCAAGTTTCTCTGATGAAAACTATGACCGAGGTATGGTTAAAACTTGAAAGCTTTTGCATGACAAAAAATCTATCAAGTAGGTTGTATCTATAAGCAAAATTCTTTACATTCAAATTGGCTGAAGATAAGAACTTGCAAGACGACATTGATGAATTAATTAAAAAGCTATGCTTAGTTTTAGAAAGTATATAATAAAATATGATGATGAGGATAAAGCTTTGGTATTGTTACATTCTCTTCCAAAATCATATGAGACGTTTATAGATATTTTAAAGCATGGTAGGGAGACATTATCGCTTGATGATGTAATTAGTGCATTAAATTCGAAAGATCTCCAAAGGAAGAATGAGTTGGGTGAACAATTAGGTAAAAGGCTGCATGTTAGAGGTAGGACTGATAAACGTGACCATAAGGGCAAGTCATACTCAAGGTCGAAGTCGAAGGGAAAGAAAGCCATAAAATGCTTCTAACTCTAACGAGGAGGGGCATATTAGGAGGTTTTGTCCCTAAAGAAAGAAGAACAAGAAAGGAAAAGAATAAAAAAAGGATGATGCTGTTATTGTAAAGGATAGACATGAGAGTTCTGACGTGCTTATCGTGACTAAAAAACTCAGAGAAGTAATAGGTCTTGGATTCTAGTTGTTCGTTTCATATGACACCAA
Organism: Boswellia sacra; assembly: GCA_013180625.2. NCBI lineage: Eukaryota > Viridiplantae > Streptophyta > Magnoliopsida > Sapindales > Burseraceae > Boswellia > Boswellia sacra. The sequence goes on along the minus strand of SNVD02002761.1, from coordinate 2,442 downwards.
ATAGAAGCTGTTTTGAATCGTATGAGAAGATTGATGGCAAAAAAGTTCTACTGGATAACAACAAAGCTTGTAACATGATGGGCATAGGGACAGTTCGGATAAAGACTCATGATGGCGTGGAAAGAGTTTTGATTATTGTGAGGCACATTTCGAAGCTGAAGAGGAACTTGATTTCACTCGGTTTGCTTGACACCATAGTTGGAGTTATAAAAGGGAGAGTGGCACCTTGAAAGTTACAATAAGATCCTTGGTTGTAATGAAAGGTGTGAGAGAAAACTGTTTGTATATTCTTCAAGGCAGCACTATAATTGGAGAAGCGGGTACGATATCGAGCACGGATGATAAAGTCTACTTGTGGCATAAGAGGCTTGTCCATGTGAGTGAAAGAGGGCTTCAAGAACTACAAAAGCAATGATTGCTGTACGGAGTCAAGTTGGGAAAATTAGAGTTTTGCGAGCATTTTGTGCTTGACAAGGCAACAAGGGTAAAACTCACTTCGTCATCCTATCTAACAAAGGAAACTCTTAATAATATCCACTCCAATCTATGCGGTACATCTAAGCATGCAACTTTAGGCGGAGATAGATACTTTATGTCCATAACTGATGACTGCTCAAGAAAGGTTTGGGTGTATATCTTAAAGACTAAGGATGAGGCACTCCAGAAATTTAAACATTAATTGGAAAAAGATAGTTGAAGTCTAACAGGTAGAAAAGTTTGAAAGCTTAGAATTGACAATGGCTTGGAATTCTTGAATGAAAAGTTCAACCGTTTTTGCAACAATGAGCGAGTGGTGAGGCACAAGATGGTATCTGGGACACCGCAACAAAATTGTTTGGCTGAAAGGATGAATAAAATACTTCTTAAAAGGGTTAGATGCATGTAGTTGAGCATTGCAATACCCAAGAAGTTTTGGGGAGAAGTAGTCAACACGGCAGCACATTTTATCAATAGATGCCCATCAATAGCCATTGGTTTCAAGACACTCAAAGAATTGTGAACAGACTCACCTTCGAGCTACAGTCATTTGAGGGTGTTTGGTTATGTGGCATACGCACATATTAAGCAGGGTAAATTGGAGCCAAGGGCAAGGAAATGCATGTTTGTTGGCTATCTAGATGGTGTGAAAAGATACAGGTTGTGATGACAAAAGTCAAACGTTTCAAAGTGTTTCACGAGCAAAGATGTCACCTTTAGAGAGTCGAAGTTCTATTTGTGGGCTGTTGCAAACCTCAATCGATACCTAGTGAGAATGCTATAGATGTAGATAGTGTTGGGACTAAGGTGGAGCTTCATGAAGCTGAAGATTCTAGGGAGGAAAAGCCAAGTGAAACAGTTGAACATGATGACGTTGAGGAAGTCCTTGATGAGTCTGACGACTTAAGAAACGATCAACTAGCAAGAGATCTTCCTAGGAGGACAGTAGCACCACCGATAAGGTATGATTATGCTCATCTTATAGCTTTTACTCTATCTATATTTGAGGAGATTGATGGTAATGAGCCTATAAACTATAAGGAAGTGATGACTAGTAGAGATAGAAGTCATTAGCAGCAGGCAATGACAAAAGAAATGGATTCTTTGAATAAGAATCATAGTTAGATCTTGATTGATAATGCCACTAGATAGAAGGTAACAGGTTGCAAATAGATATTTAAACAGAAAGAAGATGCACGTAGGGATGGAAAGCGTAGGTACAAGGCTATGCTGGTTGCAAAAGGGTTCACTCAAACGGAGGGCATTGATTTCAATAAGGTTTTCTCTCCTGTTGTGAAAAACACTTCCATTAGAGTACTACCTTCTCTAGTAACCCAGTTTAATATGGAGTTAAAGCATATAGATGTCAAAATCGCATTCCTTCGTGATAATTTGAAGGAGAGGATTGTGATGGTGCAACCTAAAGGTTTTGTGAAAGTAGGAAGTGAAGACAAAGTGTGCTTGTTGAAGAAATCTTTGTATGGCCTCAAGCAATCACCAAGACAATGGCATTTGAAGTTTGATGAGTTCATGATCAAACATGGGTATACCAGAAGTAAATATGATAGTTGCATGTATGTGTGGTGGTTAAACAATGGAGTTGGGACTTTCTTGTTGTTGTATGTTGATAACATGTTGATTGCATCGACGAGAATGGAAGAAATTCGAAAACTGAAAATGCAACAGAACATGTAATTTGAGATGAAAGATTTGAGTTATGCTGAGAAGATTTTGGGGATGAAGATCAGTAGAGATAGAGATAAAGGCTTGTTATTTCTGTCTCAAGGTAACTACATGCTCAAAATACTTGAGAAGTTCAACATGGCTGGTGCAAAGAAGGTACAGACTCCTTTGTCAGCTCACTTTAAACTTTCATCATCATATTCTCTAGTACATATGTAGAGAAAGAGGAGACGGCTAAAATTTCTTATACTAGTGCTTTTGGAAGTTTGATGTACTCCATGG
>SNVD02002760.1:0-10296 GCA_013180625.2 Boswellia sacra | reverse complement strand
CGCGCGCCATCTCGGCCGGCGCGCTCGTGCGGCCGCGGCGCTCGTTAACCTGAGGCGCATAACTCGGCTCGCTCGTGACCAAATCCGGCGCCTCGCGCGCGGCGAATAATATTCAAATGAAACGACTAACAAGTCGGCGCTCTCGTCGGGCGACGTCGACGTTGGCGCCGGCGGGGGAGGAATTTTCGAGTTGAAAGCCCGAACTTGTGGGCCGCGGCCGCGAAGTGGAAAACTTTTTAGCGCTCAGATGCAAATGCGTCCGGCGCGCTCTCAAGTGCGCGCGATCGCACGAGCGCTGCCAATGGGATGCTCGGCCGAACAAGCGACCCAAAGACCACGACGACGACGACGACGACGAAATACTTTTGCCCACTCGGCGCCGCTCGAAGTGGGCGCCCAAAATGTTTGCTCAGGCCGCTTACGCTCGTGCTCGCGGCTGGTCTAGGGCTCAGCTCTGCTTTGCTCTGGCCGGCGCCGAGTTGAGCGCACAGCTCGCGATGAATATGGCCGCGAACAATCGATGGGTCAATTTTATTTTATTTTATTAACTCGAGGACGCGCTCACCTTGAGGGCCGACGACAAAAAGACGGCGAGCAAATGGCGCCAACAATGGCCCGTGCGATATGGACTCGCGCCCGCGCTCGGCCACGGAGACGTTGGGCGCGCACGAGCGGCGCGCGCACTCAAGCGACGTGCGCGCCTCAGGTGCACGCCAACTCATTAATTAATGTGCGCGCGCGCGCCGCAGACAAATTCATTAGAGAGCGCGCACAATGGCGAGCGTGCGCGAGTGGGATGTGCCCGTGACGAGCAGGTGTAGCTGGCGCGCATAAACTGGCCGGCGCTTATCTTTATTAGTGCGGCCCATTCATAGGTTGGCCACTCGAGCCGTGCGAGCGGCTCGAGTGGCTCGGCTGGTTCGAGTCGCAAACTTCCGCCACGAAGTCGACCGGCGCCACCGCGACGACCTGGAGATCGCATTTTAACGAGCGCTCCGATCTAATGAATTGATCGAAGTTTCGCCGCCGCCGCGAACGCCGTCTAAATTGGAGGCCAAGTCGGCAACAAATTGGCGGCGCCGCGCGCAAGTCGAGCTCGTGATTCGCCACTCGGAAGTCGGCGCAGTTGCGCCACAAAGCGCCTGTTGCTCGTTAGCTCTCGAGCGCGCCCACAACCTTGAGCTCGCCATTCAGTGTGTAGAGCTCGCGCTCACTTGGCCACTGTTGCGGCCCGAGCGCTCACCTGTTCCCTGGCGTGCGCTCGATCGTGTTCACCCTTTGGGCTGCCCGCCAGCCTCTTGAGTGCGCGCCACTAATCGCCGACTATCGAGCGAGCGAGCGAGCGAGCGGACGGACGAGCGCCAAACAATGGCCACGCCGAGACAGTGACGAGCGCAAGCCAATAATTAGGCGAAATGCGCCACTCAAAGTTGCGCAACTGGAGCATTCGAGTGAGTTGTCGGCGCCGAGCTCATTGGTCGCCGTCGATTAGAGGCGACCGATCGAGAGCGGCGAGTGCGCGCGAAATTGCGCTCGCGGCGAACAAACAGCGCCGCCGACGGACAGGTGCGCGCACCTTTTTCACATGCAAATTGGCGCTCTCGCTCGAGTCGCAGCCAAGTCCAGGCCCTCGATGACGAGCCCCATTTCGATCTGTCAGCCGTTGCCTCATCGACCACGCGCGTCGGCCGATTGAAAACCCCCAATTTGGAGGCGCCCACTCGCCCAAAGTCACGTCGCTGGCATGGCAACTCGTCAGCTCCGCGCGCCATCTGGCGGCCCGCGACGCGCACCTCACCGCGCCCGCACCTGCCAGCCTCGTGGATTGTGGCCCGATTGTGGCCGCCCCCGCACGACCTGCATCTCGGCCACGGCTCGTCATCGACGACCGACGCCGCGCCGGAAGTGGCGCTCACGCCTACCCGCGTGCGCGCTGATTGGGTCACGTAGAGCGGGGGCGCCCGCCAGCGAGGTCGCGGCGCACTCGAGCGGAACATTGGCGGCGAAAAGTTGCAAAGAAATTATCTCGTCGGCCGCTCGGCGGCGGCCGAATGGGCGCGACTCTGATTGCGCAATCGGCGCAATGAATCAATCGATTGGCGTCGAGTCCGCTCGTGCGCACTGCATCTGGCTGGCGAGCCGTCGGAGGGCTGGCCATGGGGGCGATTTGCAAATTGGCGCGTGCTCGTGTTCGCGGGACGGCCGTTTGGTGCGCGTGCCCGCGGCCACTGGAGTCGCGCGTCGAGGCCAGCAAATCATCGGAGTGAGACGACGAGCACGACGACGAGCGGCGTGGAAATTATTGATTTCCACGCGCTCGACTGGCCACTCGCCCAACGGCTTCATTGTTCGCCGCCGGCCGGCCGCCAACTCGCGTGCTCTATGGGCGCGCGCTCGCCGGCGACCCTATGGCCGCTCACGCAAATAGACTCTGGACACGCGAGCAGGCGCGCCCCAGCCAGCGAGCCACTAAAGTGCATCGGCGCCCATCCGAGTGCCAGCCCATAAAACACGCCCACAAGACGAGGACATGACCAGCGCGATGGGGCCACACACTCGTTCACCTGTGACCGCCTATTCCGCCACTAAATGGCCGGAAATCTTTGGCCTGCCGGGATAACGGGCGCCGCGCGAGGGATGCGCACGCCCATTTGCGCGCTCCTCCTGGGAGTCGGCGGCGAGTTGCCTTTTGCGGCTAAATGTCGGCCCCGACGGCTCGAGTGGCGCCGCCCACGAGCGACGACACGGCCGATTTGTGGCCCACCGGAAATGTTCGCCGAAATGTCTGGGCCCGAAGCTGGCGAGGCGGCGTCGAGTTTGCGGCGTGGCGAGCGCGCGCAAATGAACAAACAACACGAGCGCGCCCATGCAAATGAGCCGCCGGTCAGCGCTCGTCGCGTTAATTTGCATTCCTCTACACTGGCGAGCGCCACGAGAGTGGGGGCGCCGACACCGGCGAGCCAGCTCGGCTCGGACTGGCTGCAAATTTAAATTGCGCGCCAGCGAGCAGCCTGTGTGTGTGTGCGCGCCCTTGCTACCCGCTATCGCCCCTATGCGCGCGAGACACGCGCGTCTGTGACGTTGCGGTTTTGGCCGCGGGCGACTGGCTGACGGCCGACGAAGCCACAAGTCGGCCCGCTTGTGGACTCCCAGGCCAAATCTCAAATTCAAAGCCTCGCCCGCGGCCGCCCAGAGTCTCGGCCGGAGGCGCGCCCACGCTCGAGGCTGGCGAGGAAATTGATTTCCGGTCGCCATTCCGTTCGACACTCGCAGAACGAGTCGCAATCGCGCGCAGGCATCGCCAGCGCCGCTGACCGGCGGCTCAGTTTCCTCGTCGTCGTCGTCGTCGTCGTCGTCGTCGTCGTCGTCGTCGTCGTCGTCGTCTTCCAGACTCGTCGGCGACAAATTGGCTCGCCCGCGGCCACCTCGAGGCGGCCGAGCGAGCCCGCCGGCGGTGGGCGCCCAGGGGCCGCGGCACTGCGGCCAAAATTACATAATCGACCCGATTCGATTCGAGGCGAGCGAGCGCGTGGGAGAGAATTCATGCGGCCAGCTTAAAAGCGCAGGCGCCGCCGCCGCCGCCGCCACGGCCGCCGTCGATGATGGATTTGATGTCGGCCGACGTGACTCGAATGAGTGCTCCGAGCGCGTGCTGGCGATTGTCTCAGGAGTCGGCGTGCGGGCGCTCTGGACGGGGGCGCGCGCACGCGTCCACCACTACTCGGCCCTGAGAGGCGCTGGCTGGCTGGCTGGCTGGCTGCCTGCCTGCCTGGCTGACTGACTGGCTGGCGGGCGGGCGCAGTTCATAAGCCTCACACGCGCGCCGCCGACTCAATCTCGCCCAGGCCGCTTCTCAATCACACTCGGCGCCGCGACGTTGCGCAATAAGGCCGCACGAGAGCCGCCGAGCCTCGAGGCGCGCACTCGGCGCCGGAAGCGCGCGCCTCGAGCCAAACTAAACGTCGGCCGGCGAGCGAGACGCGCATGATGATGATAAATTGCCAATCGATTCGCGCGACGACTCGGGCGCGCGCCTCACCAATGGCGTCGAATCAAAAAAAATGCGCCCACGGGCGCGCCAAGAAATGACAAGCCGCCCGAACGCATCCGAGTGGAACTTGAGACGGCTCTCGTGCTCACGTCCGGGCGGCCCCTTTTTTGCGGTTACGCAACGCCCAAGTGGGAGTTATGTCACGGCGCTGGAGCTCCATTGTCGGCGGCCTGCTCGTTGTTGTTTATCTTTTCGATTTTGTCTCGCGTCCTCTTCGCGTCGGCGTCGGCGGCTTTGCGGCCGAGATGTCGACGGCGGCGCACAAATGAAATTTTCCAATAAAGCGAAAATCTCTCGCAATGCGGACGCGCTCAAGAGTTATGGCCGCGCCAGTGGCAGTGGCCGCGCTGACAGGCGCCCGACACAGCCGAACAATGCGCGCCGGGCGCCGATTGGCCGCCGCGCGCGCCACGCTCATCGCTCGTCGGGCTCTCGACAACAAGATTGCCTCGGTCGCTTCCGCCCAGGCGCATGCGGGCTCCTTCCGGCGCCATTTCGACCGAGTGATTGATGCAGATCGAGTCAATCACTGGCGATAAATATGCGCCCGAGTGTGTGGCGACACTCGAGAGCGCATGCGTGCGGCCGATCATTATTCATGCAGCGGCTGTGCGGGCGGCGTAATTGGCCGCCGGCTCGGCGCCGCCAAGACTGAAAGCGGCCAAGAGTCGGCCTCAAAGTTTAAAGCGAGTGCGCCAGCCAGCGGCGACCCGATCGATCGGCTCGCATCCGCGCTAGGCGCCAGCTGGCCACTCGCACGCGGCCCCGGGCCGAACGCCGAACGCCAAACGCGAAATTGATTGGCCCGGCCCGGCGGCAAACGATCGCCCGCGACGCAACACTCGAGACGCACCTGAGTCGCGGCCGGAAGTGGGCGGTGAAACTCGAGCCCGCGCGTGCACACGCAAGCGTTTAGCGTCATTGTCGTGGTGCTGGTGCTGCTGGTAGTCGTGCGAGTGTGGCGGGCGCCGAATGCATGAGCGCCAGTTTGCAACTCGACTCCCGTCGACTGGCCGTCGGCGATAAACTTCCTCGAGCGTCTCTCTTGTGGCGACTCTGCATCGACAGCGTCCCTGAGTCCGCGCCGCGTCGACGGGCGTCGATGGGCGTCGATGGGCGCCGATCGACAGTCGTGCGAGAATTAGCATTAAATCTCGATCGGGCTCGTTCGACAAACTCGGCCCCACCACACTGAGGCACACCGCCGGCGCTAATTCGCCCACACGAGCGGGCCGCGCACGAGACGGGCGCAAATGAGCGCCCGTCTCCATTTCAGACACCGATTTCATGCACGCGACGGCTCGGCTTAAGCTCTGGCGCGCCTGCAAATTGGCCGTCCGCATAGCGCACGCCCTGGCTCGGTGTGTCTCTGATGAACGGGCGCCCCAGTCGAACAGGCGCCCGAGCTAAGCGAGTGTGCGAACTGATATCCGGTCGCGGCCGACGAGCGATTCTGGCGGCGCTGGCGGCGGCTGCGAGATTATAAGATTACTTAAAAATTGTTGCCAAGCTCACAATACACACACACACACACACACACACACAAACGAGCGCTAGGCGGCCTCTGCAGCGGCGCCTCTCTGATGCGACATTGCATCCACTGGGCGCACTAAATTTTGCAAAGCGCGCGCGCGCCTGGTGTTGCGTGCGATTTGAATAGAGGGAAATATGCGCTAGGCACTGCGCCATCGGGTCGACGACTGGATGCGAGCTTATTGTGCGCTCACACACAACGGCCTGGTCGTGTTATGTAATGTGGGCCTGAGGCCGAGCGGCAAGGCCGAACTGCAGCGTCCCCGACGTGTGATAAATTTGGAGCCATTCTAAATAACGATCTCGATCTGGATCGCGCGCGCCGTTCGAGTCAGCGTCCCGACGACGAGGACGAGGACGACGACGCGCCCAGACCGGCTATCTGATCATCGAGCGCTTTGTATGTTTGCGCCCCTCGCTGACTCGTTTTGCGCTCGCCCCCAAAGAGTCGGGGCCACGGCGCCGATTGTGTGCAAATAAAGTCGTCGACGCCGAGCGGGCGCACACTTGACCAGCGTCCGGCCGCTCAGGTGGCACTGAGGCTAAAAAGGTGCGCCGCGCGATGACGAGTGCGTGGGCGCGTAGGCGCGCGCGAATCAGCGCCGCCCCCGCGCACAACGTCTCGAACGTGCGCCACGCAACTCAGGCGCGGCTCATTTCCGCCCGTCTGAACTCTCACGACGGCCGCTCGAGCGACGCCCAGCACGAGGAGTTTTTCTGGCGAAAGTGCGAACTGGCGCACACAGTCGTCGTCGTGCTCGTCGTGCTCGTCGTGGTCGTCGTGGGCCGGACGCAAACAATGACCGGAACTGAGCGCGCACTTGTCAACTGGCCAGAGGCGCGCGAGCTCGAGAGGTCCTCGAGGTGGATTTGCGCTCGTCGAGAGCTCGAGTGGGCGCGACACTTGCGAGCTCCAACATTGAGAAGCAGCGCCGGGCCGACCACGACGGGGATTATTGAAACCCGGGCGCCGCCGCGTGCGAGCGTTGCGTAACTCACAGGCCGCGTCCGGGCGAATCATCGATCACACATTGCGCCAGTTTCGAGTCTAAATTTATGCCCTCGCTCGAGTTCGGGCTGCTCGTCGTCGTCGTCGGGCGTCTTCGTCCTCGTCCTCGTCCTCGTCCTCGTCCTCGTCTGTTTGCTTTCCACTTGGCGACCGCCGGCGAGACGGCGCATCACTTTCGGCGCCTTGGCTCAGGTCGGCCGCCCGAGACGGCGCCCCATTGCGCCCGCCATCAGCGCCGCTTGTCAAGGCGAAGCGCAGCCGGGCGACGGCCAGGCGCCGAGACGACCAGCACATGGCCGCCGGGGCGCGGGCGAATTTTGATCAGCCGCCAGGCGCGCGTTCGTTGCGCCGAGACGCGCGCCCTCGCCGGCGCCAATCTAATTGTTTCCCGGCCGCCACCTTGATGGGCATTTTTACGCTCAAACAAACCGCTCGGCGCGCACTTGTCATTGGGTTGCGCCGACTTTGCAGGCGCGCCTCCAACACAAACACTCTCGAGCGGGCGCCTCGAGCGCGCCCCCAAGTTCATTATAAATTCCAAGACGCCAGCGAATTGTTTGCTGTTTCCGGCGGAAGCGGCGCTTGCATAAGCCAGCGCCAGCGGAGTTGTACGCTCGCTTGCCGGCGGCCAATTAAGTGGCTGCCGGCGGACAGAGTTGCTGTTTGTTGTCGGCGGCGGCGACGGCGGCGGCGGCGGCGGCGCATTGCATCAATTTATATAATGATAACTGGGGCGCGCGGGCGGCCAACTTCATTACGGCGGCCAGAGGGCGAGTTCGAGCCGAGCGGCCGCACTCGAGCCCGAAGTGAACGCGAGCGCGGGCGCGTTTATTTGCGTCGTCGCGAGCGTGGCGCCCAAGAGTTGCGTAACAACTCGAGCGCGAGTTTAAAATTAGATTCCAGTTGAGCTGGGCCCTTTTTGTGCACAGGCCGTCGACTTCGCTCAGAAGCGCACCGCCGATTCGCCCCCATCGTCGGGTTGCCAACGCCGCGCTCGCCGGAAGTGAGCGCCCGTAACAGATTGGTGGTCGGTGTTGTCAGCGCCAATCAGTGGCCGTGATGGCCGAGTGCAAGCGACCGCTGTGTCGTGAACTTGGCGCAAGCGGCGCGTTGTTTCAACTGGACAACTGGAGGACACATTTCCAACACGTCGCGATGAGTTTGTAATTATTTCGCACTAGCGCCGGCGAAATATGCGCCCCAACCAGCGCTCAACTAGACACACACACACACACACACACTTACATTCACGCACACACTTTCACACAACTCGTCCGCACGCTCCGCCAACACAAACCGGCGGCCACAATGATCGATGATTCATCCACTTCCGGTGCGACGCGCGCCGAACGTCGCGACGGAAGTGATTAAGAGCGGACGCGGGGGCGGCGACGATCGTGGGCGAGCGCTCGCTTTGTTCTGGCTCCTCGTGGACGCTCTCGAGGACTGGGCTCGGTCTGGGGCGGCTGGAACGCGTGATAAATGGACGGATTCAATCTGTCGCTGGAGAGAGCCGAGTTGTGCCTCCAGTTTGGCCAACTCGGCGCCAAAGCACTGGCGCCGAGTTTTAAACTCGAGCTCGCGGCCGCCGCCTAAACACTGGCGAGACGCCGCCCAGTTCGCCCGCGCCGTTCGAGAGGCGCGTGTCAAGTGGCCGACTGACTGCGGCGGCCTAGGCCCAAAGTCGGCGGCCATTTCACAATTAGATTTGCGCTCGGCGCGTGCCCGACGACTTCATTGCGCGCGTCGAGCTCGTTGCTGTCGCGGTGCTTGTGGTCGCTGTAGTCGGTGTTGTTGGCGGCGCTGGGCCGGGGCCGAAAGTCGAAACAAAGGCCCGCGACTGCGCAAGCGAACGCGCCAAATCATTAGCGCCCGCCCAGTTGATAAATTCCTGCGATATCTGGCGGGGCCAACGTCAGTTCGGGCGCGCGGGCCTCGAACTCGGGCGCCCGCTCGACGTTGGCCTTTCGACAGCTCCCGAGTGACGCGATCATCTCCTGGCGGCCCGGCCGAGTGGCCGTCCCCCCTAAACTCTGATGGTAGGCCGAGTGGCAAGGCGACAAACACATGACTGCATATTTACACATGGCGAGCGCGTCCCGAGAGTGGCGACTCGCGAAATTCAAATTCCGCGCTCTCGTCGGCAGCGACGATGAATCGACTCTGAAGTTGCGCGCGTCCAATTCATCAGTTGGCACGTCAACGTCGCGGCGCTCACCTGAACGACCACGACGACCCCCATGACGCCCACGCTGACGTCACGCCGCCGTTCAGCCCGCCCGCCGGAAGGGGCATAACTGCGCCCGGCGACGGCTAAGGCGGGCGCCAGGTGACGCTGTGGGCGTTGGTCGGGGGCGGACGGCGGCATGTTTGGTTTGGGAAGGTCTGGCAGCTTTTGTGACAGTCGTGCGGTGCAGACGAGGGCGCGAGCATTAGCGCCCATCGGAGCCTGGCGCCTAATGATTATTGATACTCGCGCGCCCGCTTATCGCACGTGCGCCGCCGGACGCATTTGCATTGGGCCCCAGGTATCGGCCGTCGGCCTTGAGCCGCGCGATGAAATGTCGCCCGAGCGCCGGCCAGCGCCCACTTAATTGCGCAACGGCCGGCCGGTGTGCAGGTGCGCCGCGCGGTGTCTTGCACGTGCGGGCCATTGTCTGCGCCCGCGATGACGCATTCCATGTCGGCCATCATCATTATCTGTGTGTGTCTGTGATTGCGAGCGGGGCGCGCACACACAGACACACAGACACAGACACAGACACACAAGAGCGCCACACGCGGGCCATTTGTATTTGTAACGAACTCGCGCGACCGGCACAATATTGCGCCGCTCGAGTTTGCTCTCCCAACGACAGCGGCCGTCCGGCGTCGCTGTCGCTGGCGCTGGAACAAAGGCGAAAATTTATGAATGGATTAAGTGACGCCTCCTAATAGTGCGGCCGCCTCGAGAGCGCCGCGCTCGTCGGCCTCGTGTTGCTCGTCGTCGTCGCGGGCGAACACAAATTGATTCCGATTCGGAGCGAACCAGCAGACCGAAAAGCGTCGCGCGTCTTTTCCTCAAAAGTTTGTCGCCCGGCGCAGGCAAATTTCTCCTGAGAATTGGCCGACGCGCACGAGATGGAAATAAATAAATTTGGTTACGCAACGCGCCCACGACCAGCAGCCAGCCAGTCGGTCGGTCGGTCGGTCGGCCTATGGGCCCGCTGCAAACGGTGCCAGCAAACGGTGCCAGCAAACGCTGCAGAGCGGCTCGTAAAGTGTACAATAAAAATGATAATCGAGCGACGCCTCGAGCGCCGGCCGCCCGGGCGCCTGTTTACATTGCGCACACAAGTGTCGCCCGAGCCGATGACGAATCCGAGGCGCTCGGATTCCCCGGAAGCGGCGGGCGGTCGCGGGCAAGCGCCAAGATAATTATGTGCTCGGCGCGTCGTCGTCGAGTGTTCTCGCAGGGCTGAGGCGAGCGCCGGCTCGAGCTGCTCGCGTGCTCGACGTGTTGGCTGCACACACGCCAAGTGCTGACTCACTCGGCGACTTCATTACGTGCGCCTCAAAGAGCAGACTCGGCCGCGCGCCGCCCACGCGCTCGCGGGCCAATCAGGCGACTCGCTGGCACGCGAACCAGAGACCAGAGGCTGGGCGCGCCTTGCAAAACAATGGCGCCAATTGATTGGGCTGATTGATGATCGGCCAGCGAGCG
>SNVD02002751.1:0-101625 GCA_013180625.2 Boswellia sacra | reverse complement strand
AGGATTAGTTTCGCTTCACTTCAATGCCTCAAGTGTGTGTGTGTAGAGCCATTCTCACCTAATCACTTGTAACCCGGATGAGTTTATGCATAAAAATGAATCATATTTAATATTGAAGATGTGTGTATAAATGAACTCCATATGCCTGCTTTTCAAGTTACTCTCCACTAATGTAGACATGCACAACACCAAGGATTCAAGTAGGACTTTATTAAGCTTGTAACGTTTAGCTTGGGTGAAGGTATGATAAAGGATACTAATTTGGCTCAAATCACCAACAAACACATAAATCATTCAAGATTATGTAGATCTCAACCTTATAACAAAACTTTATTTCAATTCACCAGGTTACTCTCCCAAACTTATTTAGAACACTCAATCTTTTTTTTCCTTTTTTTTCTTTTTTTTTGTAGAAAACAAAAAAAACTACACCCCCACACTTTGTTGTTTCATTCTTTTTAAGAACACCCAAGGGTATAGATCTCTTTTTCTTCTTTTTTTCTTTTTTTTTCTTTAACTGTAATTCCCCTCCCCTACACTTAAACAACACATTGTCCTCAACGTTTAAGTACGTGGAAGATAAGTACAGATTGTTTTTTTTTCTCTTTTTTTTTTTACAAACATAATAAAACTCACTTGCATTGCTCATGGCACAATCCAACCTCCTCTAACTTCCCAAAACCAGAACATAATTCAAAATGTCATCGTGAATGATCTACATACTCATAGGTAAGGGACAAACTGTTTGGAAAAAAAAATTTATTGGAGGTTAGGAAATCTTTAAGTGAGTTAACAAGAAAAAAGGCTTACAAAGGCTCAAAGGGGTAACTAGGGATCAATTTCAGTCAAGGTTGGCTATTAAGGCTCAAACGTTCCAAAGATGGCCTAAATCATTTCCCCAATGTTGCACAGTCTAGGATTTCGCCTCGAGTGACCATCAAACAAGTTCTAGAATTCATTGAAATCTGAAGAAGCATTTAAATTACATAAACCTTCTCTAAGTGAACAAATAACTCACTGATAATAGCTCAGTGCTCAATGTTGCGCAAGGAATCAAAAGCAAAGCGAAAACCAATAAACATTCCAAGCACACAGATCCATGCATCATTTATCATTTTCCAAGAGTTATTCTTAATTCAATCATTATCTTATCATCGACTCACAAAATGCAAGAAAAGAGGTACGTGGCGTTGTTACACCTGAGTCAATATTGTATATTTCAACAATCCTTAGGACCAGTAGCCCGCAGACTTAAGGTTTCCAGCCTATATACCTTTATTATGAAGAACAAAACAAGAAACAAGACACTTCAAACAACATAAAATAAACAAACTACACAGTTATTAAGGAAGAATGCGTTTCAAGGGTTAAGGAAACCCCATATTCTGCCATTCTTAGGTTTTTCCACAATTTTTTTTAAAATCGAAACTGATAAAGATAAAAACATATAACAACTCTAAATTACGAAAAACTAAACTCACTCATAAAATAACAAAGTTCAACAAGTCAGCGAACAAAAACTAGTTAGAATGGGTCTAAAAAGTTTAGAAGTTAGCCTCCTTATTCAGCCATTATGGATTAAAAAGATCCAGAATGCGTTTCAAGAGGACTTAAACTTTTTAAGACACCACTCTAAAAGGCAAGATTAGAAAATATTACCTGGAACGAAAGAAATAACCTGAAAAAGCTTAAAAGAAATAACATGAAAAATCTCAAATAAACACAATAAAAAGAAAGCAAACAAAAGCAAAGCAAATCAATGGATAGAGATTATAGATGGAGCGTTAAATCCAGTCTACGCCTTTTATTGCCTTTTCCAAACCAATCTATCCGAGCTATTGTTGGATCAGGCGAATAGACGAATGCTTGTAATTTGTCAATTAACTCCCTTGCAGTTGAAGCTGTAACCAGGATTTGCGTCGCCGACTGTGAGATGAAGTTTTTTTCTATAGCTTGATCAAGAAAAGACAACAAACCATCAAAAAAATTATTGACATTTAACAAACCAATGGGTTTCCGATGGATGTTTAGCTGTGCCCAAGAGGTGATTTGAAATATCTCCTTTAATGTACCATAACCACCAGGCAAAGCTATAAATGCATCGGACTTAACAACCATATGTGCAATACGCTCATGCATGCTAGAGACTTGTAACTCTTCCCCGATTGTGTTGCCTACGATATCTCGCACAGCTAATGGTTTAGGAATAATGCCGAGAACTTTACTTCCTCCCAAGGATGCAGCTGTCGACACACACCCCATTAACTCAAGACTACCCTCTTCACAAATCAAATGAATACCTCTCGCAGCTAATGTCCTACCAAGATTAAGAGCTGCTATTATAAACTCTCAATCCTTACCAAATTGCGATCCATAAAATACGCATATATTTTGGAATCGTCGAATTGGTGTTTTCTCCATTTCTATAAGTGCTCTAAACTTGTGTAAGACAATGATGCACGTTAGGTATTATGTAATTCAAGTGTAAGACAGGTTATAAAATGACATTTGAAAATAAGCAGAATGGATATATACACACGTAAAACTCTCAAATTTGACACATGGGGACATAATTTCGGTGGGTTTTGCTCGATGCAGATTTATCGCCCCAAGATTTGAAAAAATGAGATATGCTTTCGGCGGGGTTTGACAAAACCTACACACTTGTCTCCCACGTGAAGCATGAAAAATGGACATATGCTTTCGGCGGGGTTTGACAAAATCGCAATAATTGTCTCCCATGTGAAGCATGAAAAGTAGAGATATACTTTCGGTGGAGGTTGACAAAACTTCCACACTTGTCTCCCACGTGTACTTATGTCTTAGGGTAGTCTTATAGTTTGTCAAAAAGAAAACTTGAAATTAAAACAAACAAAATCAACAAACAACAACAACACCAACACAACATTGATAATCAGATCAAACGAAACAAGAAAGAAATAAAATTCGACAACAACAACACACATTCAAATATACAAGTAGTTGTGATTGTGGTTCACATCTTCCTCTGGTTTTACGTCCAGTAACGGCTGAAACGCCTTCTATGAGTCGGGGATTTGCTTCCCATCCAGTTTTCTTATAAACTGGCAAACAGGTCGTTTTTAGTCAGATTCCCTAGACTATAACACTGCAATTCATCACGAAATTGTGTCCATAGATTAAGCAATTCACGCTGAACAAGTCCACAAGAATGCGACTCGAGAGTTAACAAAACATTATCCAGCGACTTATTACTCAAACCATTCTTAATAAATGAAAGTTTATCTTCTCTATTCCTGGACGCAAAACCTAATGCACGACAAGTCTGGTTACAATTCCATCTAGCACATTTATAACATACTTGTAACCTTTTCGCTCTTCGCCTCTTGGCGTAGTAGCTCTTTCCTAGACCAGGCATGTATTTTGCGAGATTAATGTCAGGCTCACCGGACAATCTCACCTTGGCTTCGATAAGCCATCGGATATCCGCAGGCACATTTAGAAGCATCAATGCCAAAAGTCTAGTCATCCGTACTTTATAAATTTTGGACACAACATTTTGAGGAAGTCAAGGGAAATATTTACGAAGGTTCGATAGAAAGATATCGGCATCCATTGAAGAGGAGAAAGGGAAAGATATTACCAGTAATTCATTTGAGTCTATTCTTCTCTAAGATATGCACGCTTCAAACCTTCAAGCAATGGCTTCAATTCTTGTTTCGGTGTTTCCTCAAGCTGTTGCACAAATGAGCACAAAGTATGAAATAATCAAATTAAACAAAAGAAACGAAAAGAAAAGAGCAGAAAAGAAACTAAAGACACATAAAAGAGATAACAACACAATAGCAAACAAAAGTAAAAAACAAGTAAAAAAATAGAAAAACAAATAAGACAGATGGCAAAGAGAGATAAAACCTGATCAATTTGATGGCCTACGAAAGGAATCTCCTCGAGACACAAAAATTGATCATTATTACCTTATTTTATTTTTTTTCTTTTTTTTTTATTTATTTTTCAAAAACATTGGGTTGCCTCCCAATAAGCGCTTGGTTTAACGTCCTCAGCCCGACGTTGGTTCCATCATGGGAGGGTCCAATCTCCGCTGTGCTTCTCTAGTGGGCTTGGATCCTTTTTCCAACAAGAATTGTTTGCATGCATATGGCTGTGCCTTGGATGTTAGCAATCGTCCACTTAATAGCTGTTTTGTGATCTCTAAGTACTCGGACGAGTTTCGATTCTTGTATTGGTGCAAGGCCCATTTCTATTATAATTGGCAAAGTATCATTCTCACCCAAGAATACATGCTTCAAATGATCTCGAAGAGGCTTAAGCTCCAAGGTATGGGCTTTCATCACAGAAGAGAGAAGTTTCTCATTAGATAAAGGAAATTGAATGTACGAAACATCATACCTATTTGTGGTTATAGCTATGGTCTCATCTAAGCTTACCACAGCTTCCTCCATTTCTTTAGACACTTTTATCAACCTTCTTGATTCCTTAGAGTTTTCTGTCCCTATGTGCTCGCTAAAAGCCACTTCCAATCCATCCTTGTGAGTTAACTCAAAATATTGTTGTGGCAAAGAATAAATAACATCAACTGCAAAAACAGAATACAAGTCACTAGGGCACCTCATTGCCTCAAAAATATTGAAACGGATCACCTCGCCATCAAATTCCATGGTGAGAGTGCCAACATGAACATCAATCTTAGTTCGAGCAGTTTTCAAGAATGGTCTCCCTAAAAGAATCGGTGTTGGATTATAAGATGTCTCATCCTCCATTTCAAGAACATAGAAGTCTGCTGGAAAAACTAATTGATTCACCTGCACAAGCACATCTTCCACAACTCTTTTGGGATATGCATTAAAATGATCAGTAAGTTGAATGGTAATACCAGTTTTCGCAAAAGGTCCAAGATTTAAAGAAGCATAAATAGAATATGGCATGACATTAATAGATGCTCCTAAATCTAACATAACTCTTTGAAACTTGGTTTTACCAATGGTCATGGAATGGTGACCGTACCTAGATCATTGCATTTTGGAAGAATTTTTCTTTGTAGTACAGCTGAAACATTTTCCCCCATACTTACTTTCTCATTCCCTTTTAAATTTCTCTTGTTGGTGCATAACTCCTTGAGACGTTTTGTATAATGAGGTACTTGCTTGATTGCATCCAGAAGTGGTATATTTACCTCGATTTTGCGAAAAGTCTCCAAGATTTCCTGCTGTTGTTCCTCTTTCTTTGATTTTGCAAATCTGCTAGGAAAAGGTGGAGGAGTGACATAAGAAGGAATGGGAGTTATAGGATTTACCTGAGAAGTAAACGTTTTGTTCATGGTGGACGTGGTGTCATCTCCTTCATCAGTTTGTGATTTTCCTGGCAAGACATCTAATTGCTCTCCACTTTATGAAGTTATCGCACTAGCAGTCTCGCTTGGATTGATCACCGTTTGAGAAGATAATTTTTCTGAGTTTTGGCCCTTGAATTTGCTCATACTAGTAGCCAATTGTCCCATTTGATTTGCCAGGTTTTGGATACTTGCCCCAGTTTCCTGTTGGAATTGCATTGTGTTATTGGCAAGTGCATTAACAATATCCTGGAGTGACATACCTGAGTTTTCTGGAGCTGGTTGTGGTGCTGGTTGCGGCATTGGTGGTGGTTGCATTTGAAATGGTTGCTGCACTCTAGGTTGATTGAAACCTTGCAGCCAATTTGGTATGCCATTTGGGGCGATCGGTTGATGATTCCCGTAACTAAAATTAGGGTGATCTATCCATCCGGCATTGTAAGTATTAGAGAAAGGATCATACCATTGCCTTGATTGTCCTGAAAATCCAGCCATGGCATTGGCTTGTTCCATATCTTCTTCTTGTAAAGTTGGATACATGTTCATTAGATGCTCCATGGTAGAATATACTCCACATGCATAAGATTTCTGCATATGTCCTACAGCCATGTTTTCCACAAGAGAAGTTAGCTCAGAAAGTTGTTGTTCAATGTTCTGAGTGCTTACCTCATTTACACTCTAATGTAATTGTGGCTCAAATCGGCGACTGAATTGTTGGAAGTTTACTGCCATGTCGCCTAAACACAAACAATCAGAAAAGACAAACAAACAAAAATAAGAATTAACAATTAAAACAAAATAACAAATCGATTAGAAAATCAATCCCCGGCAACGGCGCCAAAAACTTGATGCATTCGAAACTAGCAAGTATACTAGTCGCACAAGTAATAAAGTGATGAGTAAGATATCGTTCCCACGAGGATTGATTCTAATTAAATTTGTTATTCGAAAGCGAAAATAGAATAAATTGGGGGTTTTGTTGATTGATTAACTAGATGAAATATTAATGCAAATAAACAATAACACAATGCTAACTTAATTGAAGTGAGAATTAATCACTGACGAAAATCTGGTTAAGGGATTATTCTCTACCACAAGAGATGGATTTGCGAATTAATCATAGAATTGTCATCCAATTACACCATTGAAATTATCAACCGTAGATAACAACAAGCTCTGTTATCCCAATCTTTCCTTACTTTGTTGTTAAATAAAACAGGCTCTTTATTTAATCTCTATCCATTAAACAACCTAGAACAAGCTCTCTAAATTTAATTCAATGGATGCATTACGATAAGAAAGATAGGTTGATCTAAGCAATAAACACACAAGCTCGGATTATTTAACTTAGGTTGTATTCTCCAATTGCAATCTCTGATCACAATTTTGCTACTAAGGATTAGAAATTCAAGACAATTACGGATCAAGATTTCTACTCTAGCAATAGACAACAACCAGATTATATTCAGTTGGCCATTCCAAATACAATCAGCAAGCAATCATAAGCATTAGATATGGGAAAATACAAGCAACTTCAATTAGAGAATTGGATAACAACTTCTTACACAATCAACTCACAAAAACCATATCAAGGGCTTTGAAATCACCCTCAACCAATTCAGATTCAGTTACACATGTTCAAAAACGTCATAAATACAATACAATACATAAAAATTCCAGAAGATGAAAGGGAAATGATAAACTTAGCAAATCTGATGAAATCTCTTAGGATTTGTAGTTCTTCCTCTTTCCAAGCCTTCAATCTCCTTCAAGAACTCCAAGAGATGAGAGAAATCCAAAGATGCAGCCTCTAACACGTTCTCCCCTCTTCAAGTTATTCAAATAAAACCCTAAAATGTGTTTATATACTCTGCTACAGTAACCTGCTACAGTGTCCCGTATTATACATGCTACAGTGATTTGTGGAATTACATTTCTACACTTCTCACACTGTTTTGATTTTAACTTTCGGTACACTGAATGGATTTATGAACCGTAAATTTCTCTAGAAAATAGACTTCGAGAGCTTTCCAACGGTATATAACATGTTATCCGGTTCATTGTATATCAATACAATTAAATCCGAGAAGATGGTTGACTAGCAGAGGTGAAAATGAAGGGTTTTACTTCACTTTGGTGCAAGTTCCTCCAAAACTCCTATAAATATCAAAACCATACAAAAACATAAAAATACCAAGGATTATAGCAAAGAAACATAAATGAATTGATATGAAAATGATCCATAAATAGACACCTATCACCAAGGTAAATGGCACTATCCAAACCCAGGTACATGGCCTTATTGAGGAAACACCATATATACCTGAACCTATGACCATACCTGAACCAGCCAGTAGGAGTCTTTTCCTAACTTATAAGATATCCAAGATGATAATATGTTGCCAGGTTTTGAAAGACAACATTCCTGCTGTACTGAACCAAATCCAACAACCCAAACAGGTCCTAATGACAATCCCTCCACTGATGAACCACAAATAGAAGACCCCACCCCACAACCCCGTTATGATACACCAATTCAATCAAATTCTAAAAAAGAAATAGGACCCATTGTTGTGAACCCACTAATGATGCACCTGAAATATCATTATAATCCAATGATTCTGATGAGGATTATGATTCTGATAATAGGAGTTATGTTCTACCACTGGACATTAGTGAGTTAGTAGGTGAGATTCATACATAGAGTGATGATGAGGATGATGGGGTAAACGGTGACAATACAGATCATGTCTATGATAGGGCTTGGAATAGAGGGAAATTTGTCTATGATGGCTTAGAAGACTGTGAGTCAGTTGATGAATCATTAGATACCGAGAGTGGAGAGGATACACCATTAGTTAAGATATCTAGGAACCTAAGGGGTAAAGAATTTGTTCACCTTGGTGAGGATCATGAAATTGAGTTCAAGGTTGGAGATGTGTTCAAATCTGTAGATTACTTTAGAACGGCTTTAAAAGACTATGCAGTCATTGCTGGCTGTAACAATAAGAGAATTAACAGTGCACAGACTATGGTCACTGTAAAATGTTTAGTCTTTTACCTGGAGGATATATGCCTCAGTTCTACCTGATGGGTACACTTTCATGGTCAAAACGTTGACCAACAAGCATCTGTGCACTAGAACTGACAATACATATGAGGCAACCTCTCCATGGATATGTAAGAGATTCCTAGAAACCATTAAAAAGGTTCCAGATTTGCAGGTTAAATACATGGTAAATGAGTTAAAAAAGGAAGGGCATAAATGTTGGAAAACAGAGGCTGTATAGGGCAAAAAGAAGGGCTCTAGATAAGATGGGAGATGATCATGTTGAGGCTTATAGCTTGTTACATAAATATGCCAATATGGTATTGAAAACCAACCTTGAAGTCATTGCTAAAATTATGTCTGAACAAGAGGGTCCAACATCTCGACCAGTTTTTAAAAGATTTTTTTTTTTTTTATCTTATTTCCTGCCCGGAAAACAGGTTTTGTTATAGGATGAAGTCTATTTATTATGGTGGATGGGTGTCACCTTAAGGCTATATTTGGGGGAGTGCTATTAGTTGCAGTAGCCCTAGACAGCAAATAATGGGATTTTCTCTTTGGCAGTTATGGTTTGTGAGAGTGAAAATACTGAGAGTTGGTCCTTTTTTGTCCCACCATTTATGGGAATATATTGGGCATGGGCAAAATAAAACCTTTACCATAATGTCAGATAGACAAAAGGGTTTAGTTAAAGCCTTGGAGGACACATGGCCTAATGCATACAATAGATACTGTGCAAGGCATGTGTATGCCAATTTTAGGGGTAGATGGTCAAGTGGTTTGTTTAGGAACTTATTTTGGATGGCTAGTAGGTCTACTCACATATGGCATTTCCATTATGCCATGGAATAAATTAAAGCTCTCGATGAGGACATATTTAACTACCTGAATGGGATATCTGCAAGTTTCTGGTCAAGGCATGCTTTTGATGAGGAGCTCAAATGTGATCATGTCACAAACAATTTAACCCAGTTTTTCAACAGCTGGTTATGGGAGCAAAGAAGCAAATCTAAAACACTGGTAGAATATATTAGGTGAAAGGTAATGATTAGGTTTCATGAGAGGGCTGAAAATGCTCAATCTTGGGACACCGACATGCCCCCAAATGTCATGAAAAAGTTAGAAAAAAATAGGCAAGCTGGGAGGAATTTGAGGATTTTGTGTTTAGATCACTGTTATGAGTTGTTGGATGTAGATAGGGCCTATGTTGTGAAATTGAATGAGTGGACTTGTGAGTATGGGCTTGGTAGATAAGTGGGTTGCCATGTAAGCATGTGATGGCATGTTTGACAAGAAATAGATTGGATCCCATTAGATACACCCATCCATACTTCAAGAGCTAGCATATGTGCAAACTTATTTAGAAATCATAATGCACATACCAGATAGATGTGTTTGGGAAGAAGTAGAGAGTCAAATTATGCATCCTTCCTCATTATAAAGACAACCTAGGAGACCTAAGGGTGCTAGACAGAGAGAAGCAGGTGAGTAACCCAGAGTCAAAAGATCTTTAGGAGTCCGCTGCACAAAATGTGGTCAAATGGGCCACAATAAGAGAAGTTGTAAATCGACTCCACCTAGCAGGAACACCACTGCCCCAATGGTATGTCCCTAAAACCTAACTTTGTCCAAAAACCTTCCATGCTTAAGTATTTTTACAACTTCTTGATGAAATTGCACTATAAATTTGCAGGAAAAAATAGCTGGAAAGGGATCTTCCTCAGCAAGGAGGGGTTCAAACAATGCTGGGAGGGGATTTCCATCAGCTGGAAGGGTGCTTCACCCTTAGGGAGGGGTTGCTTCAGGGAGTGTAGGGGGACTGCTGGGAGGGTAGGGAGAATTGCAGGGAAGGTAGGGAGAAGTGTTGGGAGGGGAGGAACACATGACAATTCAACAAATGTAAGCAATGAATTTTTTTTAATTGATTAATTTTCCAATGGATGAAAGATGTTGTTGAGGTTTCTTTTTTTTTTTCTTTTTTTCTTTTTTTTTTTTTGGTTCAAACTTTGACAATATGGTAAATGCTACATTGCAGGTTGGTAGTAGTTCAGTTGGTGGCAGTGCAAATGTTGGCACACCTACTTTTGGTTCGTCATTTGCTGTTGATTGTTGATCTCAACCTTGAATCTGTATAGTTACAAAGAACAATGCCTTTTTTTTTTTAATTTTTTTTGGGCCATGTATCAACTTCAATTTTTTTGTTTTGGACTAAACACAATCAACTTTAAGTGGTTATTGATCTGTTTTTCAGCCAAAACATTAGGCAGTTGCAAACAAACACAAGTAGCAAATTATGTAATTAGGCTGGATATATGTTTAGGCACAAGCAGCATATTATGTAATCGGCAGGAAACTTTAGTCTTCTTCTGTGTGATGTGTCGTAGCAGATTATGTACCAGGCTAGACACATTAGCCGTATTTTGGACTTTTTTATGGATGCAGTTATAATATGCTTAATATAAAGTTTCATTCGTTTGGCTCATTGTATTCATTCATCTTTTTTTCATGCATGAGCTGCTAAATTATTACACAAATACAAAGAAACAATATGAAAACCAGTACATTGAGGTACAATATTTTCTTCACAACAGCTTCAACAGATTTCATTCCCTCCTTGAGACCTACGAACTCATCATGCACATGCATGTTCCCATACAATAATGCATCAAACTCATCCAAGTCAGGAATCCAAAAAGCATACTAGTCGCATGCACTTCTTTCGTGGTAAAAGTACAACTTGTTAGGGTTAGAATGCGGCTCTGATATTTTGATGCCAGCTTCTCTTCCACACAGACACCGCCTGATCTTCAACCTTAACAACCCACTATTTACTTCTCTTGCTTCTCTTGTATCAGTCATGGACACTACTATTAAATAAGACAGCTTCAACGGATACTGCTAAGAAACTAAGGAAAAAAGGTTATGAGAGAGGCGAGGGAAACGAGGGAGATAAGGAAGCTGGCTCACGAGGAATAAACATTTTTTGCTTTGCTTATATGCAGAAGCATGTGGGAGCCGTTGTTGAATTGCTTTGAAATTGCAGCTCTTATAATAGTGCTATAAGTTTATTTTAAAATTACTTTCAATAGTTTAGGGTTATTTGTGTTTTGAAATTGTTAATTAAAGTCAAACTTCAAAATTATTGAAAACATTGTAGCAGGGTGTTAGCAGGGTAAACATGTAACTTCACCTACATAGTGTAACATTAACAGAACTCAATTGACGTCAAGGTCATCTGCACATAATTGGAAACAAATGGGGTTATAACATTCTTTATGCCTAATCACAAGGTTATCAGGAAATGTTGCCCCTAAACATAATCCTATGACAGTTTGGTGGATTGGGTTACATGCACTGATGAGTCTAATGGATTTGGTAGGTGGAAAGCACGTGAAGGTGCTTCTACTAACCTCATAAGCAAACAAACTCATTGGTTCTTCTCTGCTCTCCTGGAGTTGGATCAAGTAATTTTGTGACAGCTACGTTGGACAAGCATGTGATTCTCCAGCATGGTTGATCAACTCATCTTATCGAAATTAACTTTTATTATTTTAAATTTAAATATATCACTATCAATATTCAATGCCGCCCGCATTCGCATTCACATAAATTCATAACTGCTTGTTCCTCGTCAGTATCGCGATTTTATATTATAATCATTTTTATTTTTTAATTCTCTTCCCTTTTTTCTTTTTATTATCTTTCTTTTAATTTTCAAAATTTACTTTTGTACACACACACACATATATATATTCAAACTTTTTCTTTCTTTCTTTTTTAATTCTTAATTTTTCAATTACGAAAGAAATCAATTCAATCATGTTCACCATCTATTGATATTTTAGATTTAAAAAAAAAACTCCTAAGTTTCTATCTAATAAATTCTTGCAAAATAAAATTTTAAAAAATAATAATGAGAGAGAAAAATAAATCAAGCTTACCATGTGATGATTTTGAAAATGGAATTTACTAACTGTGTACATTAGGGAATATAAATAAATTAAAAAAGTTAGATAAAAACTAAAGAAATAAACTATATTAAGAATAGACACAAATCTAATACAAAAGAAAAACATTACAAATATTTATTTTTTAGAAATTAAAAAATTTAAGGGAGGGAGGGCACGTGCGCTTTGGATGCTTATGAGTTATGTGAGTCTATATACATATATATATATATATATATATATATATAAAAGTTTAATAATATTTTAATAATAAAGTTTAATAATCTATAAATATATTACCGCTTGCCAGCTTGCACGTTGAATCAGAGAGAAATAAACCTCAAGGCTTGGGACCCGACACCAAACAGGTAGTCGAAATCAGACGTAAATTTTTTAATATAAAATCAGATATAAATTTTTAATTATTGATAAATAAAATTTAATAATTAATAAATTAATAATATTAAATATAATTTTTTAATTTTAATCATTAAACTTTATAAATTTAATAATTAAAAATTTATATTTATAAATTATATTTGATAAGACTAATAATTAAAAATTTTTATCAAAAAATCCTTACCGAACATTTGTATCCCAGTCAAAACAACCCATAGACAATTAAAAGCACATCAACTTTTCACAACCACTTCCTTTCTTATTTTTTTTTTCTTTTGTCACAAACATACCAATAGTACTTACAATCATAGTATTGAAACGATTTGATTGTACATTTATTAGGAATGAGGTGATTTGAACCCCGAATATACTTTTTTTTTTTTTGTAACCGAGGTGTCCGGGTCAGTTTACGCACACCACGATTAATCCTCGGAGGAGACTAGCGCAACCACAACCCACTGTCACGGTCTCCCACTTAAATCATGGAGGAGGCCATTGTGGAGACTCGAACTCAGGACTTCACCATTGGTGCTGTACCAACTCCATCCTGGCCCGCTTCACCACTTGAACCAACCCATTGTGGGTAACCCCGAATATACGCTATACTATACGTCCTATTTCTCAAGACATTCGTCACCCAGGTTTTAAAATATAAATTATACTCTATAAATCATTTACAATGCCAATTATAATTTTATTAAAAAGTTTCTAGAAAAAAGACTTGTTTTTTTATTTTGCCTAAAAGAAGATTTTTGGTAACACTTTTACACTAATTATTTTTTTTCCTTTGTCTGGAGATCTTTCTGTATATATATTTTATCTTCAATAGTAATGTGGTTTATGAATATTTGTCTTTTCCTATTGCCTGGGGATGAGTATAACCCCACTTATTTATATCACTCGCCCAACCAACAACTGTATATCACTAATGACGAAAAATACCCAAGCCTTGCCTCCGCATCAGTGGGCAAATTAACTACAGAAAATTTTCAGTTTTCTATTGAGGGTAGTTAAATTATGAAAAATTTAATTTTCTTAATGGAGATAGTCTCTTTAAAATTAGTTGAATTAGATTTATCACAATCCACAACTCGAAAGGGATAATTTTTGAGGTCCCTAACCTTTGACTGAAAAAAAAAAAAAACAATAATCCCTTATATGAGAGATGGTTTAATGTAAATTTATCACTGAAAAATCTAAAATATATTTTATAAATGTAATTTTTAACTAAAATACTGTCATTCGACATAACACATTACAAAATGAAAAAAAAGAAAAAGAAAAAGTTGAATGATGTTTAGTGGATCATATTTTCAAAAAAGGGTATACATACATATGGGTGTTTTGTAAATTCAATTTTCAAAATTTTTTGAATTTAAATGATTAAAAACGCACATATTTTTTATTTAATAAGATAATTTTATGATTATCATGAACTTGCGTATAGTAATTTTGTTATTAAAGGTATAATAAATTTTTGATTATATCAGCTATTAACATTGTCTAACAAGGTATCTTATGTTTCTATTCTTTAAAAAATAATAAAATTAGGAATATAATTAGATAAGGATTCATTTTATAAAATTTTATTGAAGGGTAATTCTTTAATTTACATTACCATAATAAGATTTTCAGATTAAAAATCTAGAACTCACTCTTCAAACTTTTTTATAAAATGAAAAAAATTTAAAAATACTCTAAGTTTAAGTGTGGATTATATAAAAAAAAAAAACTCTATCCCTAAAAAATTATATGTCATGATCTTTCGTTAAATGTTAGACATTATTGAATGCATTCTTACGGATGCTGTTCGATGCATATGTGAGACATTTTCGAACGTCAAATAGAATATACCATATAAATTTTGAGAAAGAGGATTGTTTATCAAAGAAACACATAATAATTTGAGTTATTTTCTCAATTTGCTGTTAAAAAATAATAATAGTAGATGATTAATCAATTCCAAAGGTTAATAAAGTCTCCAATGGAATGGAGCGTTAGCTTTGTGTACATAAATAGGCAGGAGGGGGAAGAATTTATAAAATGAAATAGTATTATTGACTTGACCCATGTAAGGAAACTGGATATTAATTAGTTTGCACCCTAAAATAATGGAGGTAGGTGAGAAGCGTTGCCCGTATGTATCGTAAGTCGTAACAAAGGGTAGATTAACTTGAAGCTTGGAAAATACCAAATAATACAATTGAATTGCAGAAGGAAAGGAAAGCTATTGGGGGTTAGCAACGCACGAGGCACAGCACAGGGTAGTTAGATCTGTCAAACCTTTGCTTTGTCTATTATAAATACATATATATACGTACATAGTTGGGCAATTATCTTAACCAATCCAAAACCAACCAAACCAGACCAAGCCACAGGTACTCTTCACTCTCAATGGCTCCCCCCGAAACTCTCACAGCTCTTGCCCAGCAAAAAACCCTCGAGGCAAGCTTTGTGAGGGACGAAGATGAGCGTCCCAAGGTGGCCTACAACCAATTCAGCAACGAAATTCCCGTGATTTCACTGGCTGGCATCGATGAAGTTGATGGGAGAAGGGCTGAAATTTGCAAGAAAATCGTTGAAGCATGTGAGGACTGGGGCATCTTTCAGGTTATTGATCATGGTGTTGATACCAAGCTTATTTCCGATATGACTCGTCTTGCAAAAGAGTTTTTTGCTTTGCCGCCTGAGGAGAAGTTGAGGTTTGATATGTCTGGTGGCAAGAAGGGTGGCTTCATTGTCTCCAGCCACCTCCAGGTACTCTCTCTTTCTTTCATTTCTTACGATTAATTAAAACCTTCATCAATTCTTCTTTTTAATTTAATTATTTGCTTATCAAATCGTCCCAGTTCTGTTAATTCCACAAAATTATAAGGATATATATCAAAATCCTTTTATATAAAGAATTGAAATCCTTTTTATTGAGTACACATAAAAGTTTTGAAGGATTTTGTGAACTGAATTATATTATCCCTTTTTTTAATTTATATATACGTTATGAAAATTTATTTAATGTAGGACATGAAAGCGATTCTTTTTTCTTTTTATTTCTTTTTATGATCTTTGAAAAAACTGAAATAAGATTATTTATCAAATATTATTCAACAAACCGCCAGCAGTAATTGCTTAGTTAATGATTCCGCGGACTCTGATAAGGAAGAGTTGCCATTATTTGTTATTCAGTAGACTGGTGTTACGTTTAATTTGATATTGTTATTTATTTATTATCATATTTAATACGTACATCAATTACTTTGACTTATTGACGATGTGGGACGCAAAACCATGAGATTGCTTATAGGTTTGACTTGAAAAAAAGTAAAAATGATAATGGTGGAATCGCGGAAGGGACAGTGTGCCGATACCCCTGAGGTTTGAAACGCTGTCCTTAAGCCTTATACTTTCAACAAAAATTAAATTAACACCCTTAAAAAAGTTAATGAAATACAAATGTTGGTCGTAGAAAAGTTTAGATCACCTAGTAGACTAGTGGGTTGGTAAATGGAGAATGACATTTGGTGCAGGGAGAAGCAGTCCAAGATTGGCGTGAAATAGTGACATACTTCTCGTACCCCTTGAGTAGCCGAGATTACTCAAGATGGCCTGACAAGCCAGAAGGTTGGATTGAAGTAACAAAGGAGTACAGTGAGAAATTAATGGGACTTGCATGCAAACTTCTGGAGGTGTTATCCGAGTCCATGGGCTTGGAAAAGGAAGCTTTAACTAAGGCTTGTGTGGACATGGACCAAAAGGTTGTGGTCAACTACTACCCAAAATGTCCACAACCAGACCTCACTCTGGGCCTCAAGCGCCACACAGATCCTGGCACCATTACGCTCTTGCTTCAGGACCAGGTTGGTGGACTCCAGGCCACAAGAGATGATGGCAACACTTGGATCACAGTGCAACCCGTAGAAGGTGCTTTTGTGGTCAACCTGGGTGATCATGGCCATGTAAGTCCTTTAATTTGTTTGAAATTATTTCAGGAAAACTTAAAATTTAGATGCTATGAACTTATTTCGCTAGATACCAATGCTCGACAATCAATAGTTCTTTATATATTAGTGTTTAAAAAAAAAATTAAAAAAAAAGAACGTGTTAAGCTATTGATATGTCGAATAGAATCTTAGCATCTAAATTATGAGCATCCTGTTAATTTTTTGATAAATCCTCTTAATTTGAGGATACCTATTATATTTTCCATTTCCGCAAGGAGCCCTCCTAAATTAGATACTCGATTAACCTGTGCTACACTGATTAATGTTCAGTACCTGAGCAATGGGAGGTTCAAGAACGCGGATCACCAAGCTGTGGTGAACTCAGACTGCAGCAGACTATCTATTGCCACATTCCAGAACCCAGCACCAAATGCTACAGTGTACCCACTCAAGATCAGAGAAGGAGAGAAGCCTGTGCTGGAGGAACCAATCACGTTTGCTGAGATGTACAGGAGAAAGATGAGCAAGGACCTTGAGCTTGCCAGGCTCAAGAAGCTGGCCAAGGAAAAACAGTTGCAAGACTTGGAGAAAGCCAAATTGGAGGGCAAGCCCCTTGATCAAATTCTTGCTTAAGTATGCACCTCTAGAAATAGCTATTTCTTCCGTGTGTAGCTTGTTGCGCTGATTGTCTCAGCCCTGAGTGCCCTTGATATGTTTCTATACAAGTCTTTGTGATATCTATCAGATTAAAATAAATTTTGAAGCTCATTTCGCAGTTCTTACCACCAAATTACTTCATGTTGCTTCTCCCCGGATCAGGGCCGTCTCACGGGGTGTAAGGGGCCTTAGGCAAAAATTAGAATTGGGGCTTCTATATTTAAATAAAAAATTATACACTTAAACATTTAAATATTGTTTTATTCAAAATCTATTTTCTCTTTTTGCCCTCTTGAGATAAAAAATTACTAATTAATTCTTTACATTCAAGCTTTTCATTAAGATTTTGAATTTTTCATTTGTTTTGTTTTCCTTTTTTTCTTCATTTAATTTCATTACGTATTTGATTATCATTATCTTCAATATTATCTTTTTCTTTAATAGATTCTAATTATATTTGTTGTTCTTTTTTATTCACTAAATTTTCACCAACTTTTTTTATTGATTTAACAAAATTTTAAAGAGCTCTTTTTTTAAGATTCAATTAATTATTCTAATTTTTTTTCTTAATCTTTTCATATCCAAATTCATATTCTCTAATAGCTATTTCTAAGACTAATTATTAATTAAAACAAACAAAAAAAATTGACAAATTGGGTACTCAAACGCTAGAGACCTGCACTACGAAATACTAGTTTCTATAGTTCTCTAACAAATACAAACAAATATGAATAAATTAATAATATAGATAAATTAAAATTAATTAAAACAACAAATTCAAAATAAGTACAAACAAATAACAAATAAAAATAATTAAAAACAAATATGAATAAATTAATAATATGACTAACTATGTAAAATTAAGTAAAACAAATAAATAAAACATATGTACAGATAAATAACGATTAACAATAATTATAAATAATTATTATTAAATTAATAATATGAACAATTATCTGAATTTAATTAAAACATAAAAGATGAAATGATAGAACCGTATTAGACTGAGTGATGAAGTAAGAAGAAGAAGAAGAACATAGTTTAGAATAATAGTTTTATATTTGTTTGTAGGCCTATTAATAAATTAAATAATAAAAATTAAAAATTTTGTTATCATTATGTTGGTATTTACTTATATTAAATTTTTAAAATAAAATTATTAAAAAAATTAAACGAAAACTTTTTCTCAAGATTTTGAGGCCTAAACAACTTTTAGAATAAATAAAATTGTTAAAAAAGTTTCACATTAGTCTCCTTTTTAGAGTTTGGGGCCTAAATACTCTTTAAAATAAATAATTTTTTTTGGTGGCCCTATGCAACCACCTCAGTTGTCTGGGGGTTGAGCCGGCATTGCCCTCGATCTGGCTATTCATTATTCATATAAATTATAAACTGCACAATTAACGGTAAGATAAGTTAGGACTTTAGCTTAAGTACATCTGCTGTTTCAATACAGCAGTGCACTGTAGTTAGAGGCATTGGATGGCTGCCATTTATTCATATAAATTATAAACTGCACAATTAATGGTAAGATAAGTTAGGGCTTTAGCTTAAGTACATCTGCTGTTTCAATACAGGAGTGCACTATAGTTAGAGGAATTGGATGGCTGCCATTTGGCGGCCATCCACAAAAGAGACAAAAAAATGGAAGGGAAGTAGCAGGTAGTGAAACCGGAGAGCTGCCCTCCCTCCCGCCTTCCCCTTTCGGCCCTCCCGCCCCCTTCATTTAAAATTTTATAATATAAAAAAGAATATATTATTTTATCCCAAATTTTATTTATAAAAATACATAGTAGTATAATACAATATTGTGAATGAAAAAAATTAATAGGCCCCAATTCTGAATGTAGAATTTACTAAATTATATAAACATTAATATCTAAGTTGTAAAAGCACTATTATTACTTAAGTAAAAAAAATATATATTAAAAAAATAATTATTCTATTAACATAATATAATATGGAAAATTATAAATAATATTATAAGAAAAGAAATTATTTCTAATACCTTGAAAAGGAAAATAAATCAACAAATGAAACAACCAAGTTTTCTAAACAATAAAAAAATTTTTAATGTATTTCAAAACATACTAAATATGACATGTAATTTTGTATGTGCATAATAGAGAAAAAAAATAATGAAATTTTCAATATTTCACACAAAAGTCCTAAACATACGTACTAGTAATGTTATTAAAATAATCAAATTTTCACTAATTCATAAAAAAGTCCTAAACAGATGTACTAGTAATGTTATTAAAATATTAAAATTTGAAATTATATATTAAAAAATGATTTGTAATAATCCTTAATCAATTCAGTATATATATATATATATATATATATTATGTTTACCATTCAAATAAAATACCTAAGTATTATAAGAATTGAAGAAATACATCAATAAATTTTGTCAACAAAAAAAAATCTTTATGGAATATATTATTATTATTTAATAATATTAAGGGTTTTAATAACTTTAGAATTTAATAAAAGAAAAGGTGAAATTTAAATTTATTTAATTATTGGTAAAATCATGTAATAAAAAATATAAATTAAAAACATAGCAATAATTTAATAGGAAATAATATAAACTCAGTAAATATATATGTGTAATATTTAAATAAAATACGTAGGTAAAATAAGAATTGAACAAATAAATCAATTAAAATTTGTCAAAAATATAAAATCTTTTTGTAATATATTATTATATTTTAAGGGTTTTAATAACCTTTGAATTTTAATAAAAGAAAAGGTTGTTGTAGCGGTTGCTGGATCTTTGATAGTTGGCGGCAATTTGTGAGAAAAAACAAAAATAAAAAAAGCCTACTAGGAGTTTCATCTACCGGTTGCTTTCCATCCCTTATTTGCTCCCCAAGCGTACCATTGATTACATTAAATTTGAAATTATAAAATAAACAAGTAATTTAATTATTTGCAGACTATTAATATTCATAGTTCTATTAATAAAATTAAGACTTTTATTACATAAATATGTTATAAATAAATAAGTAATTTAATTATTTGTGGACCATTAATATTCATAGTTCAATAAATAAAATGAAGACTTTGTTGTATAATTATGTAATTTAATTTTACAAATAAATTAGGAAATTAAGTTAAGAGTTTTAAAATAAAGAAAGTAGATGTTTTTTACTCTATTTTTTCTTTTGAAGAAAAGCTAAAGTCCAGCTTGTTAGCCTTAAGGCTACATGATAATTTTGATGATAACAATACACATTGATTAATTGAGATTTACTAACATGTTTATTTATGTGCAAGAGTAAGATCATTAAAATAATTGTAAAATCAAGAAGAGGCTTATTAAAATGAAGTGTTGAAGCTAAGGAGAAGACTACATGTTAAAGGCACCAAAGTTTAAGAACAAGGTTTGACTCAAGGAATATGACACATGAGCAATATTCAATCAATTGGTCATATATATCCCTATAGATGTCAAAATGATGTAATTCTTGAGCCTTTGGAAAGCTTACTCAATTTATAACATTTCATATGTTTTAAAGTAATTCAAATTTCAAGTGAAATGTTATCCAAATCATCATGCAAGTTGAAAGACAAATGGAAGCAGCTGACATGAGTATTGAATACTCTTTTAGACATATCTTGAGATAGAAATATCAAAATGACTTGATTCTTATGGCATTAGAAAGAGGACTTAATGGGGCACATTTCATATGTTTTGAAGAAATTCAAATTTTAAACAGAAGGCTAACATAATTGACATGCGATTCGGTGGACTGACACAGAGAAGCAAAATCAACTCATTTGGGCATTGAATGATGTTTTGCCCATATCTTCAGTTACAGATATCCAAATGACTTGATTCTTGTGGCATTGGAAAGTTGATTCAATGGATCAGATTTCATATTCTTTGAAGAAATTCAAATTTCAAACAGAATGCCGATATAATACACATGCAAGTCGGTAGACTGACATATGGAAGAAAAATCAAGTCACATGAGCACCGAATGGTTTTTTAGCCATATCTTAAGCTACAAATATCCAAATGACTTGGTTCTTGATGCATTGGAAAGATTATTCAAATGTGCAGATATTTTATGTTTTTCAGATTTTCAAATTTCAAATAAAACATTGACAAAAATGCCAGACAAATATATAGTTTTTATGGTGGGCAGAAACTTTGGAGTTGGTGTCTTCACTTGACTAAGTTCATCCCATTTGCCTATAAAAGGAGCCCTTCTCCCATGCATTCAAGAAGAGTAAAAGAAGCATATATCAAGCAAAAAATAAGAGAAATATCAAGTCTAGAGAGCTTTTATATTCTTTATCTACTCTTTGAAGAGAGTTGTACTTTTGTTATAAAAATTATCCTTGTTCTTGTATTGTGGTGAGAGTGAGATATTCTTGTAAAGGATAATAGTTATCCTTGAGAGAACTCTTGTTGTGTGTTATCAAGAGTTGAAGGAAGTTTTTTGGTGAGGTTGTTCATCAAGAAGAACTCTTGGTGTGGTGTTATCAAGGGTTGAGGAAAGTTGCCTTGGTGAGGTTGTTCATCAAGAAGAACTCTTGGTGTGGTGTTATCAAGGTTGAAGGAAGTTGCCTTGGTGAGGTTGTTCATCAAGAAGAACTCTTGGTGTGGTGTTATCAAGGGTTGAAGGAAGTTGCCTTGGTGAGGTTGTTCATCAAGAAGAACTCTTGGTGTGGTGTTATCAAGGGTTGAAGGAAAAAGTCTTGGTGAGGTTGTTCATCAAGCAAGTTGTAAAGATTTCTACAACTTAGTGGAAAGCTTAGCTCGTGGAGCTAGGAGCCCGTGGACGTAGGCAAGGTTTGCCGAACCACGTAAATTGAGTTTGCACTCTCTCTATCCCTATACTCTTTACATTTACTTGCACTTATGATTGTTCTTTATTCCTATTCTCTTGATTGCATTCTATTTTCATCTTCTTCACCTTTATTCTTAAAGAAAGAGTTAAATAATTTTGATTTTCAAGAAAAGTTTTCTAAATCCGTTTTGATAAATAAAAACCCAATTCACCCCCCCTCTTGGGTTGCCATACCTGGGTCAACAAGTGGTATCAGAGCAAGATTGCTCAATTTTTTTTTAAATCTTAACCGATTTTGAGCTATGGCAACTTTTAATTCAACTTCATATGTTGAGGGACTTTCTATTTCTAGACCTCCATTTTTTAATGGAAGTGATTACTCTTATTGGAAAACTAGAATGAGTATTTTCTTGAAATCTTTTGATTATGATTTGTGGTCTATTGTTTTGGAAGGACCTTTTGTTCCTACCAAAATTGAAAATGGGGAATGCATGCTTAAAGAATCCAAAGAGTTTAGTGAAGATGATAAAAAGAAATTGAGTTTGAATGCTAAAGCTTTGAATGTGTTGTATTGTGCTTTAGATAGAAATGAGTTTTATAGAATATCTACTTATTCTACGGCACAAGAAATATGGCACACACTTGAAGTAACTCATGAAGGAACTAGTCAAGTTAAAGAATCCAATATTAGTATGCTAGTTCATAGTTATGAGCTTTTTAAGATGAAATTGGATGAATCAATTTCTGAAATGTTTACTAGATTTACGGATATTGTCAATGGTTTGAAATCTCTTGGTAAATCTTAATCTAATGTTGAAATGGTGAAAAAGATTCTTAGGTGTCTACCAAAATCTTGGGATCCAAAGGTGATGGCAATTCAAGAAGCAAAGGACCTCACCAAACTATCATTAGAAGAACTTA
This sequence comes from Boswellia sacra, assembly GCA_013180625.2. Classification (NCBI taxonomy): domain Eukaryota; kingdom Viridiplantae; phylum Streptophyta; class Magnoliopsida; order Sapindales; family Burseraceae; genus Boswellia; species Boswellia sacra. Next base: position 78,580 of record SNVD02002751.1, on the reverse strand, counting down.
TAGGTTTTCTCATGACTTATGAAATCACCTTGAAGGAGAATGAAGAAGAAGATTACAAAGTGGCAAACATGCGCTTCATGGCTTTAAGAGAAAATGAGATAAGCATTCTGAATTATGATCCTAAACTTTCATATGTTGAATTACTTCAAGCATTCCAAAATTTACATGTGCAAGTTGACAAGCAAAATTCAAAAATCAATGCTTTCAAAAAGAAGTCAAAAATCATGTTATCTCAATTAGAAGAGTTGGTAGAAATAAATGAAGCTTTAGAAAATGAAAATGAAATTTTAAAGCAAAAAGATTTTGAAAGTTTGGAGAGTCAAATACATTTATTAAAAACTGAAAATGAGATTTTAAAACAAAAGGATTTTGATAAATTAGAAAAAGAAAATGTTATTTTGAAAAAGGAAAATAATGACTTAAGAAATATTGTTGATAGTTTTACAAAAAGCACAAAAAATTTGAATTCTATGTTACAAAACCAAAGGTGTGTTTTTGATAAAAGAGGTTTAGGATATAAAACTCAAAAAAATCAAAAGTATTTTAAAAATTATTTTGCTCATGCATCTTCTAGAAATAATCCTAATCATTCATGTACTTATTATGGAAGAAAAGGACACAAAGTACATTCTTGCTATATTAAGAGAAATCCTAAGTTGAAACAAATATGGGTTCCAAAAAGTACCATAACTAACCCTCAAGGACCCAAGAACTTTTGGGTACCAAAAAGTTACTCCTTGAATGTTGATTGTAGAGACAAAGTGACAAACACAAGTGGTACTTAGATAGTGGATGCTCAAGGCATATGACCGGAGATACCTCCAAGTTCTCAAGATTAATCATGAAGAAAGGAGGATATGTGACCTTCGGTGATAATGCCAAAGGAAGGGTAATCGAACATGGTGATATTGGTAACCCTTCTTCACTTATTATTGAAAATATTTTGCTTGTTAATAGTTTGAAACATGATTTGATTAGCATTAGTTAATTGTGTGATAAGGGATATTTTGTTACTTTTGAGCCTAATAGATGTGTGATTAAGGATGTTAGTAACAATAAGACATTATTTGTTGGTAATAGATGTGGTAATATTTATACAATTGATATTGATGTTAACAATAAGAAATTGAGTTTGAATGCTAAAGCTATGAATGTGTTGTATTGTACTCTAGATAGAAATGAGTTTAATAGAATTTCTACTTGTTCTACGGCACAAAAAATATGGCACACACTTGAAGTAACTCATGAAGGAACTAGTCAAGTTAAAGAATCCAAGATTAGTATGCTAGTTCATAGTTATGAGTTTTTTAAGATGAAACTGGATGAATCAATTTCTGAAATGTTTACTAGATTTACGGATATTATTAATAGTTTGAAATCTCTTGGTAAATCTTATTCTAATGTTGAAATGGTAAGAAAGATTCTTAGGTGTCTACCAAAATCTTGGGAGCCACAGGTGACGGCAATTCAAGAAGCAAAGGACCTCACCAAACTACCATTAGAAGAACTTATGGGTTCTCTCATGACTCATGAAATCACCTTGAAGGAGAACGAAGAAGATTTCAAGAAAAAGAAAAATATCGCTTTCAAATCTTCAACAAAAGAAGATGATGAGTCCAACGATAAAGGAGATGATGAAGATCTTGCATTCATCACAAGAAAGCTAAAAAGGATGATTAGAAGAAACCAAGGATTCAAGAAGAACTCTAGAAGGGAGTACAAAGGGCAAAGCTCAAAGCAAGATAAGAAAAATGATCAAGTCATTTGCTATGAGTGCAAGAAACCGGGACATGTAAAGATGGATTGTCCTTACTTCAAAAGTCAAAACAAGAAATCCAAAGCAATGAAAGCCACAAAGTGGGATGATAGTGAAGCTAGCTCTACCGAAGAAGAAGATTGCGAAGTGGCAAACATGTGCTTCATGGCTTTAAGTGACGATGAGGTAAATATTCTAAACTATGATCCTAAACTTTCATATGATGAATTACTTGAAGCATTCCAAAATTTACATGTGCAAATTGATAAGAAAAACTCAAAAATCAATGCTTTCAAAAAGAAGTCAAAAATCATGTTATCTCAATTAGAAGAGGTGGTAGAAATAAATGAAGCTTTAGAAAATGAAAATGAAATTTTAAAGCAAAAAGATTTTGAAAGTTGGAAAGTCAAATACATTTATTAAAAACTGAAAATGACATTTTAAAACAAAAGGATTTTGATAAATTGGAGAAACAAAATGCTATTTTGAAAAAGGAAAATAATGACTTAAGAAATATTGTTGATAGTTTTACAAAAGCACAAAAAAATTTGAATTCTATGTTACAAAACCAAAGGTGTGTTTTTGATAAAAGAGGTTTAGGATATAAAACTCATAAAAATCAAAAGTATTTTAAAAATTATTTTGCTCATGCATCTTCTAGGAATAATCCTAATCATTCATGTACTTATTGTGGAAGAAAAGGACACAATATGCATTCTTGCTCCATTAAAAGAAATCCTAATTTGAAACAAATATGGGTTCCAAAAAGTATCATAAACCCCCAAGGACCCAAGAACTTTTGGGTACCAAAAAGTTACTCCTTGAATGTTGATTGTAGAGACAAAGGAGTGGCAAACACAAGTGGTACTTAGATAGTGGATGCTCAAGGCATATGACCGGAGATGCCTCCAAATTTTCAAGATTGATCATGAAGAAAGGAGGATATGTGACCTTCGGTGATAATGCCAAAGGAAGGGTAATCGGACATGGTGATATTGAATTTAGATGATGATATTGTTGAGGTAGAAAGGAAAATCAAGGAATCAAGGCTTGAAGAAAAGAATCAAGATGAATTACAACTTCAACAAGAAAAGCTTGAGGAAGTAATTGATTCTTCCCAAGAATTATCAAAAGAATGGAGGTACGCAAAAGCTCACCCTAAAGATCTCATTATTGGTGAACAATCACAAGGTATGAGAATTAGATCTTCCTTTAGAAACTTTTGTAATCATTTTGCATTTGTCTCTCAATTTGAACCAAAATCTTTTAAAGAAGCTAAAAATGAGGAAAATTGGATTTTGGCTATGCAAGAAGAATTGAACCAATTTGAGGAAATCAAGTTTGAGAATTAGTCCCTAGACCTAAATATGACTAAACCCCTTAGTTAAGATAGATTTTGTATAATTAGAAGAGAATTAGGCATGTTGGATATGTCTTAATTTTGCTTTAATATGATAGCATATGTTAAGGGGGAGAATATATTTAGGGGGAGTAGTTAATTTGATTACATTTTTTTGATGATAACAAAAGGGGGAGAAATAGTTGGATTGCTTATATTCATAACAAGTGCCATTCTTTTTGCTTATTGTTGATTTTATTTTCATTCTTGATTTTAGATTATATTTTAAAGCAATCAATGGTTTGTCATCATCAAAAAGGGGGAGATTGTTAGCCCTAAGGCTACATGATAATTTTGATGATAACAATACACATTGATTAATTGAGATTTACTAACATGTTTATTTATGTGCAAGAGTAAGATCATTGAAATAATTTTAAAATCAAGAAGAGGCTTATTAAAATGAAGTGTTGAAGCTAAGGAGAAGACTACATGTTAAAGGCACCAAAGTTTAAGAACAAGGATTGACTCAAGGAATGTGACACATGAGCAATGTTCAATCAATTGGTCATATATATCCCTACAAATATCCAAATGACATAATTCTTGAGCCTTTGGAAAGATTACTCAATTTATAACATTTCATATGTTTTAAAGAAATTCAAATTTCAAGTGCAAGGTTGTCCAAATCATCATGCAATTTGAAAGACAAATGGAAGCAGCTGACATGAGCACCGAATACTCTTTTAGACATATCTTGAGCTACAAAAATCAAAATGACTTGATTCTTATGGCATTAGAAAGATGACTTAATGGGGCACATTTCATATTTTTTGAAGAAATTCAAATTTCAAATGGAAGGCTGACGTAATTGACATGCAATTCGGTGGACTGACACAGAGAAGAAAAATCAACTCACATGAGCACCGAATGGTGTTTTGGCCATATCTTAAGATAGAGATATCCAAATTCTTTGAATCTTAATGTTTTGGAAATCTTATTCAAATATGAAGATCTTTTATGTTTTGAAGAAATTCAAATTTCAAACAGAAGGCTAACAGAATTATCATTCAATTCGGTGGACTGACACATGAAGGAAAAATCAAGTCACATGAGCACCGAATGGTGTTTTGGCCATATCTTGAGCTACAGATATCCAAATGACTTGATTCTTGATGCGTTGGAAAGCTTATTCAAATGTGCAGATCTTTTATGTTTTGCAGATTTTCAAATTTCAAACGGAACATTGACAAAAATGGTAGACAAGATTACGGTTTTTTATGGTGGGCAGAAAATTTGGAGATGGTGTCTTCACTTGATTAAGTTCATCTCATTTGCCTATAAAAGGAGCCATTCTCCCATGCATTCAAGGAGTGCAAGAGAAGCATTTTATCAAGCAAAAAGCAAGAGAAATATCAAGTCTAGAGAGCTTTTATATTATTTATCTACTCTTTGAAGAGAGTTATACTTTTGTTGTAAAAAATTATCTTTGTTCTTGTATTGTGGTGAGAGTGAGATATTATTGTAAAGGATAATAGTTATCCTTGAGAGAACTCTTGTTGTGTGTTATCAAGAGTTGAAGGAAGTTGCCTTGGTGAGGTTGTTCATCAAGAAGAACTCTTGGTGTGGTGTTATCAAGAGTTGAAGGAAGTTGCCTTGGTGAGGTTGTTCATCAAGAAGAACTCTTGGTGTGGTGTTATCAAGAGTTGAAGGAAGTTGCCTTGGTGAGGTTGTTCATCAAGAAGAACTCTTGGTGTGGTGTTATCAAGAGTTGAAGGAAAAAGTCTTGGTGAGGTTGTTCATCAAGCAAGTTGTAAAGATTTCTACAACTTAGTGGAAAGCTTAGCTCGTGGAGCTAGGAGCCCGTGGACGTAGGCAAGGTTTGCCGAACCACGTAAATTGAGTTTGCACTCTCTCTATCCCTTCCTCTTTACATTTACTTGCACTTGTGATTGTTCATCATTATTATTCTTTTGATTGCATCTTTGATAAATTCTAATTTCATCTTCTTCACCTTCATTCTCAAAGAAAGAGTTATATAATTTTGATCTTTCAAGAAAAGTTTTCTAAATTCGTTTTGATAAATAAAAACCCAATTCACCCCCCCTCTTGGGTTGCCATACCTGGGTCAACAACCCTCTTGTCTCTCCTTTATACTACCCGTTGGAATTTGAATTGCTTTCTCTTTCTTCTTTTCAACCTACGTGAAGTCCCCAGCTTGTGTCTTTCATTGACTTCTTATTTCTATCTTATTTTTGCAATATAAATAGGTAATGAGCTAGGCTTCTAGAAGGCTCATTTCCTTGGATCTGAGGTGGGTTGGCTGGAGTTACATAAGGTCTTGGGTTGGGCTTGGGCTTGGAGACCCAAAATCACCTTTTCATTTGCCCCTTTTGGCATAAGGCCTAGTATTAACTAGGTTGGGCTTTGTGCAAAACATTTCTTTTGGCCTAAGTAACACTTTCCTTGGTTCAGCCCTTTTTATTTTTCCCTTGTTTCTTGATAAATCACACATATTTTCCTAGACTGAGGTCTCTTTTCTATGGTTTTCCATTTTTGCCTATTAGGGAGTTATTTAACCTATTACCGTTGCCTCCCTCTTTTGAATCACGATTGTTGGCTTCCTGGTCACAACAATCTGTGGTTTTCTCCTTATGTCATGTCATGTCCCCTTTGTGTCATAAGGAAACGATTTACCAGCATCTCTTTCTTCTTATTTAAGAACCCCAACTATCTCTCTCACATTACCATTGCCTTTAGATCATATTGCATCATTGTAAGGATTATGGCCTCAGGTATGCCCCTTAATAGGGTTAGAGGAGAGTTTGTTGACTTTCAAAGTAATTTTTTATACTCCAATTGCCTTGCAAGGGTCTGCCTTAGTTTTGAGTCCTTTGTTTACCTATTTTCTCTCTGTTTAGTTTCTTAACTGCTCAAAACCATCTCATGTTCCATTGTTGGTTTCTAACCATCCTACCCCCAGTGCATTTCTTCTCTAATCTCTTCTTCATTTTGGCATGTTTTATTGTTTTGTCCATCAACTTTGATTATGTGGATTCTCAATGTCTTCTAGGAAACCTTTAATTAGCCAACTAAGCTTTAATGGTTTCTGTTGTATGTTACAAGTTTGCTAAAAGGGGAAAGGCAAAAGAAGTGGCTGGGTTTACCATGGGCTCCCCAGCTCCCACCACAACACCCCCCACCGCCCCAAAACCCCCCCAAGGTCGATTCCTTTATCTTTACAAGCTGAGCATGATCCTTGGGCCACCTAAAAAGTGAAGTAAGTGTACCCAAATCTGTAATCCCCATGAAAGAGGAGCCCAAAGGTGAAGTTGTGTTGGCAACTTAGAGTTTGCTCCCAATTTAAGAAGCATATTAACTTGCTTCTCATGTATCAAGATACTCGGGGCTTATCTGAGCCTTACTTAAGTCAAGGTATTTGCTAACTTGTTTCCCTTGCTTTTGAATTCTTAAGGTTTATTAGAGGTCTCCTTTGATTCAGTCATTTATAATTAATTCCCCCTGTGCTCAAATTCTTTAAACCTGACCAAGATCTCCCTTTGATTTGGGTACTTTGTATCATGATCCCCTCGTTCCCAAATGTTTTGGACCTGATCGAGGTCTCTCTTTGATTTAGGCATTTTGTATTCTAATCTCCCTATCCCCAAATGCTTTGGGCCTGTCCGAGGTCTCTGCTTGATTTGGGCATTTAGTATTTTGATCCCCCATATTCCTCCATATTCCCAAATGTCTGGGGTCTATCTAGGTTCCCCCTAATTTAGGCACTTAGTAGTCTTTTTTCTTTTAGTTTCTATATGTTTAGGGTTTGTCTAGGTTGCCCCTGATTTAGGCACTCAATAGTCTGGTCCTATTTGTTCCTTTTTGTATTGATATGTCAAAGGTTGGACTTGCTTTATATAAGAGTGTTGTCATACCCTTTTTGGTTTTGTTTGGATCAAACATGCTTGAGAAACAAAGGCTTTCCCTTTTTAGCTTGTTACGATCAAGCACACTTGAAATACAAAAGCTTATACTTTTGTCTTATGGGGTCAAGCTTGTCCTAAGGACACAGACTTGCCCTTTTCATGTACTAGGATTTAGCATGCTTGAAGTGTAGAGGCTTACCCTTTTAGTTTTTTAGGATCAAGCATGCATGAAATGCAGAAGCTTACTCTTTCATTTTTTTTTTTTTAGAATCAAGCATGCCTGAAATGCAGAGGCTTACTCTTTCTGTTTTTTTTTTTTTAAGGATCAAGCATACCTAAAATGCAGAGGCTTACCCTTTTCAGATTATAGGAGTAAGTATGCCTAAAGTGCAGAGGTTTATCCTTTTAGTCTTTTTAGGATCAAACATGCTTGAAGGTTTACTCTTTTAGTTTTTAGGATCAAGTATGCCTGAAGTGCAGAGGCTTACCTTTCAATTTTTGTAGGAACAAGCATGCCTGAAATGTAAAGGCATACCCTTTTAGTTTTTTAAGATCAAGCATGCCTGAAGTACAAAAGCTTATCTTTTCCATTTTTTAGGATCAAGCATGCCTGAAATGCAGAAGCTTACCATTTCAATTCATTAGGGGATAGAAAGCAGAAGAGAAAAGATAATCAATAATCATGGACAGATGGGTTTTTGTAGAATATTCTGTATTAACTCCTTCTACTCTTTTAGGGTCTGGTTGAATCAAGTAACTTTATGATTTCAAGCATACATAATGTTTCACATGCAACTTCTTTATCTACTATGGGTATGTTATCAAGCATTTTCGAAGATGGAGAGCATTCCAAGGCTTAGAAATTTGCTTACCTTCCACCATATTCAGTAGGTAAGATCCTTTGCCCAAAGCCTTCTTAATCTGATATGGTCCCCCCCATTTAGCTCTCATTTTTTCTTCATTGAGCTCCTTCCTATTCTTCATGACCTTTCTCAGCATCCATTCCCCTCTCTTGAATTTCATGGCTTTGACTAGGCTATTGTGGGCCTTTACTAAGGCCTGTTAGTAGGTTAACAGTTTGATTACAGCAGTCTTCCTCTTCTCCTCCCTTAACAAAGTATTACTCACTACTCGAGCTGAGACTGCTAAGTACAAGTACAAAATTTCTACTGAAACAGGTGTAGAAAGGGTTAGCATCTGTCTCAAGTACTCTTTCAACTACTAAAATGCTTTTGCTTGCTCTTTTTCCCATCTTATCCCCTTACCTCTCTTGCACTACAAGAAAAACAGTTTTTTGCGACAAATTTTTTTGCGACGAAATAAAATTCGTCGCAAAAAGCGGCCTTTTGCGACGAAATTATTATTTCGTCACAAAAGGTAGCATTTCAAAAAAAAAGATATTTTGCGAGGAATTTTTCGTCGCAAAATAAAACCTTTAGCGACGAATATTCATTTCCTCGCTAAAAACTCGAGTGACTAATTAGGGAAGTTTTTTTTGCGACGAAATAAATCTATTGCGACAAATTTTTCATCGCAAAACGTATATCACACACAGACGGCATTTTGTGACAAAAATTTTATAGCAACATGAACATTTTTTGCGACAAAATTATGTTTCTCGCGAAAAAAAGAACTTTTGCGACAAAAAATTTCTCACTAAAGGCCATTCTAATTTACCATGCATATATGGCAATACTTGACATTTTGCGACGAAAAAATAATTCCTCGCAAAATGTGACCTTTTGCGAGGAAAATTTCCTCGCAAAAAATCTATTTTTTGCGACAAAAAATCTATTTTTTGCGACAAAAAATTCCTCGCCAAAAGATATTTTAATTTACCATGCACACGTGGCAATACTGGACATTTTGCGACAAAAACCTGATTCCTCGCAAAATTTGACCTTTCGCGAGGAATTTTTTGTCGCAAAAGGTCTATTTTTTGCGACAAAAAATTCCTCGCGAAAAGCCATTTTAATTTATCATGCTTACGTGGCATTACTGGACATTTTGCGACAAAAACGTGATTCCTCGCAAAATGTGACCTTTCGCGAGGAATTTTTTGTCGCAAAAAATAGACATTTTGCGACAAAAAATTCCTCGCGAAAAGTCATTTTATTTTACCATGCTTACGTGGCAATACTGGACATTTTGCGACAAAAACGTGATTCCTCGCAAAATGTGACCTTTCGCGAGGAATTTTTTGTTGCAAAAAATAGACATTTTGCGACAAAAAATTCCTCGCGAAAAGTCATTTTATTTTACCATGCTTACGTGGCAATACTGGACATTTTGCGACAAAAACGAGATTCCACGCAAAATGTGACTTTTTGCGAGAAAATTTTCCTCGCAAAAAGTCATATTTTGCGACGAAAATTTTCTCGCAAAAACTCACATTTTGCGACAAAAAATTCCTCGCAAAAAGCCATTCTAATTTATTATGCACTTGACAATATTGGATATTTTGCGACGAAAATTTGATTCGTCGCGAAATGTGATCTTTTGCGACAATAAATTCCTCGCAAAAAAGTTAACCTTTTGCGAAAAAAAATTTCTCGCGAAAAGCCTGTCTAACTTATTATGAACACGTGACAATACTGGACATTTTGTGACGAAAATGTGTATTCCTCGCAAAATATGGCCTTTTGCGAGAAAATATTCCTCGCAAAAAGTTATTTTTTTAAAATTAAAACTTAATAACTTTCCTCTTTTGCTTTCTTCTCTTTGTTCGTGGTTCGTCTAATATATAAGTCTTTGTTTAAAAAATGGCAAAAAAAATAATAAAGAAAGTATTAAAAATCTAATTTGATTTTATATAAATTGACAATTTTTAAATATAGTAAGGTCATTTGGATATTCATACAAATTTTTATTAAAAAAAAAAGACCATTTGTGATTCCATTCATGCTTTTAAATGTGAAAAACTATTAAGATATTCTAAATTTAGTGTTTGTAAAAGAGATAAATAATTAAAATAAACTCTCTATATATATGTGTGTGTGTGTGTGTGTGTGTGTGTGTGTGCGTGCGTGTGTGTGTGATATGAATCGTTAATAATCTAATAATCAAGTATAAAATTTATTGCTAATTATTTATATATAATCTAATTTATGTGTGATTTATATATGTCTAACTGCTAAATTACAATTATGATAAACTTATTACCATGACTAATTTTTAATTGATGAAAATGAGATTGGAAAAAAAATCCAACTTCTAAAAATCTAATTTATTTTTCAACGTTTAATTATATGTCAAATAAACATAAATAAATAAATAATTAATAATCATGTAATGTTGCCTATAATTATGTTTTTTATTTTTTTGTTATAAAGTGTATTAATTTAGACAATATATTTCTCTTAGACTTTTAATTTTTATCGTATAGCTTTGAGTAAATTGTTGAGATATTTTAAACAATTGTTAGAGTTTATTTTAAGGGAGATAAATAATTAAAATGAACTCTATAACAAAAAATAAATACATTTGTTACATATTGATTACTATATGAATAATTAATCATTTACTGGTAAATGGCAAAACCTAATTTTTAATTCGTAATGCATATGATACTTGTAACATATGTATATGTATATATGTCTAATAATTAAATTACTTATATGAAAAAAAATATTTTTTATAATTGTAAAAAATATTTTTAATAATTGTTATTTTTATAAAAAAATGGATAATTAATTTAAAGGCATTCTATACTTGAAAATAAATGCAATTTTGTTACATTTTTATATAATTATAATATGAATAAGTAATCATTTACTAATCAAATTAGAAAAGCTTATTTTCAATTTCTTATAATAACAAATATGACATATATAGATATTCAATTATTAAATTACAACTATTACAAACTTATGGTTTGCATTTGTCAAGATATTTTAAATATTAATTGTTAGCATTTGTAAAATGAATAAATAATAAAAAATATTCACTGAAAGTAAATGCATTTGTTACATAATAATTATAATATGAATATTTGATTATTTATTTATTAAAGTATTAAAAACTATTTTTCAATAACTCGCACATGACAATTATGTCATATGTATAGATGTTTAAGTATTATACATTTATTAATGATAGTTGACTTGTGTGTATTTTGTTAACACTTTAATACATATGACAATTATGACATACGTTTATATGTTAATAATTAAATTATCTCCATCACAAATTAATTTTTTAAATTTGTAAAACATATTTTTAGTGTTTTTAAAAGAAATAGATAATTAAAATAAATTATAGCTAAAATGAATAGAATCTTTTTGTTACATATATGATTATAATATCAATAATTAATTATTTATTGATCACTAAAGAAACTTTTTTTTTGTAATTGCTCATATAACAACTATGACATATGTATAAATGTCTAACTATTGTTTACACTTGTTAAATAATTCTTGAGTTGTTGTACATATTTTATTAACATTTTAATACTCAATAAAAAATAATTAAATACCATATAATGTTTTATATTTCTATTGTATATGGTTGTTATATTATTTATTAATTTATCATCAAATTATTTAATACCAATCCAATATTATATAAATTTAATTATGGATGAAAATTTAATTAATAAATAAACTTATAATTATCCAAGTCTAAGTATGGTTTAACCTAATATTAAATAAATTTAATTATTTTGGATAAATTTATTTAATTACTAAATAAATTTATAATTATCAAAGTCCAAGTATGATTAATTTCAAAATCTTCTTAGTTTTTTATTATAATTTTCACATTTGTATACTTTTTATGACAAATAAAAAAGTCTTTAACATTTTTTTTAAGATTTTTAGTGAGGAAATTTTCGTCGCAAAAAGATTAATATTTTGTCGCAATATATGATGTTTTGCGATGATTTAATTTCATCGCAAAATGAGGTTTTTTGCGACGAAATACGAATTTATATTCGTCGCAAGAAATAAAATTTAGGCGGACTTATTCCCGCTTGAGAATTTTGAAAATTTCAAGTTCTTTAGCGACGAAAAATTTGTCGCTAAAGATCAAAATTTTTGTCGCAAAATGAAATTTGGGCGGACTTTTTCCCGCTCTTGAAATTTCAAAATTTTGAAACTCTTTCTCGACGAAAATTTTGTCGCAAAATATCAAAATTTTGTCGCAAAAAAAAATTTTTGGCGAACTTTTTCCCGCTTTGATTTTTTTCATAATTTTAAAAACTATTTCGCAACAAAATTTTCGTCGCTAAAGGTTAAAATTTTGTCGCAAAATATCCAACTTTTATTATATATACATGGGTTAATTTTGGATTGTTTCATTTTCTTCTATCACTTCCAATTCTCTACTCCTTTTCTTTTCCCAACATTTGGTAAATACTTTTACTCTTTCTTTTACTTTTGTGTTATAATATATTTTCTTTAATAGTTTAATATATTTTTATTTATTTTAATATTTGATTGATATTATTGTCTTTTATTTGATAGGTATTTTTGAAGATGGAATACAACTCAACATTCTCAACATTATCAAATTCTTTGCTTCTTCAACATTGTTTTTTTCATAAACTCATTTTTTATGCTTTAATTTTTACTTAACATTTTATTTTATTTTTTTGTTTTTAATAGGTATTTTTGAAGATGGGTTGTACTTGAAGATTTGAGGATTCAGACAAAGTCAACAACAAAAGAATTTTTGGAGGATGAAGTTTTGTATTTTTCTTTCTCTTTTTTGTATTTTTTTTTAATTTTGCTATGTACAAAGGTTGATATATTGTAAAAATATATTGTGATAAATTTTTGGTAATTTGTTGTTAATTAATAAAATTATTAATATAAAGAATTAAGTTGTGTAATGAGACATGTCATTTATTCTAAAATTTATAACTAATTAAAAAATAAAATCTGTAAATTCTTAAAAAATAATCAATTTTTTTGTTAAAAATTTATTGCGACGAATTTTTTGTCGCTAAAGGTAGTATTTAGCGAGAAAAAATTGGTCGCAATAAACTTTTTTAACTAAAATAATTTTATTAAAAAATGAGTTGTTTTCTAACAATTTGCGACAATATTGGAATTCGTCGCAAAATATACTCTTTTGCGACAATTTTTATTTTGTCGCAAAAAGTTGACGTTATGTGATCTTTTTTGTGACGAAATATTTGTCGCAGAATACCACTTTTTGCGAGAAAAATTTTGTCGCAAAAATACTTTTTGCGAGGAATTCCAGAATCGTCGCAAAAAAACCTATTGCGACTCACATATTGCGACTGGAGCGCGACGAATTTATTTTTGTCGCAAAAACTTATTGCGACGAAATTTTAACTTTTTGCGACGAAAAATTTCGTCGCAAAAAGTCATTTTTCACGTAGTGTTGATTGCCTAGAAGAAAGGCTAGCATCTTTCTTACTATCTTGAGCTGAAGTGGCTAAAGGTGGCTACTCTCCCGTTAGGGTCTGAACCTCTCTCATATCTCTAGGCTTCTTTTTTTCCATCAAAGCTTTCACTTGCCCTGATGTAGCTTCTATTCCCTTCTTACTGGCTATAGACCCCAAGAAAATTTCAGAAGAGACTACAAAGATGCATTTATCGGGGTTCAGTTTCATTCTGTACTTGTGGAGCGTGTTAACATGGTTTGCAAATGCCACAAGTGGTCTCATGCCCTCTTGCTCTTAACTACTATATCATTTATATAAGCTTTCATGATTTTTTTTAAGAGTCTGTGAAATACTCTTACACCATTCTCTGATATATTGCCCCCGCGTTCCTGAGCCCGAAGGGCATAACTTTACAACAGAACACCCATCTTTCGGTAATGAACCAGGTCTTTTTCTCATTTGGTCTATACATTGGGATTTGATTGTATCCACTATAGGCATTCATAAAACTCATTTACGCATAACTGATGGTGGCAACTACCATCTAGTCTATCTTGGGCAAAGGAAAAGGGTCCTTAGGGTAGGATTTGTTAAAGTTAGTGTCATCCACATAGATGCATCATGTCCTTTTTTTTCGGGTACTACTACCACATTTGATAACCACTCCAAGTAAGCAACCTCCCTTATGTATCTTGCTCCCAATAAACTATCTATCTCCTCACTCATAACCTTGTTCATTTTTGGAATGTGCCTCCGCAGCTTCTGTCTTATCGATATCGCTCCTTTTATCACATTCAGTTTATGGCATGCTACCTCTAGATCCACCACCTCTGGATCCACCTTTGGTATGTCTTGCTCCACCCAGGCAATACATCAACGTTCATTTCCAATACTATTTTTAACTTTCTCCTCTCCTCTTCATTTAATAGTCGCCCAATGGAGAGCCTACGTTATGGTATATTTCCTCTAACGGCTCGATTATTGGGACCCTTTTCTTTGATTTCTCTATCCCCAACACGTCTTGTTATTGCTATTTGTTTCATATTGGATGAGGATTGTTTGCCTCTTTTTCATCCACTTCCTTGCCTATATGGTCCTCTTCTTCTGAGGTAAATGCATAAAATTTCCTGGCCATCACTTGATCCCTACCCATTATCCTATCATCAGCAAATGGTGAATCAATTACTAAGAAGTCCATCAATAGTATTCTCCTAGCGACTCTTATCGACAAGGGTATGACCCCCATGGGTTGCAACTTGCTCTCATTAAAGCTTACTAGTGGAGCTCTACTTGGCCGGATCAAGCCTTTATCAAGCCTTATTCTCTTGTAAGTGCTAAGAAAAATCATATCAGTACTACTCCCTCTATCCACTAACAGTCTAGCCACATCACAATCTGCAATAGTAAGGGTCACAATTAAAGGGTCCTCGTGGGAGAGTTACAATACTTTTGAATCCAACTTTGTGAACTCCAATCGTGGTCTACCCTCTATTACCAACATGACTAGCTTCTGCTCCCCCTCTACTCCGATGGCCTCAGAATCAAGTCTCCCATAGATGGTTTTTTCCTATTTATTTATGTGATGTACCTAGCCCTTGATGTCTCGGATGATGCCCCATTCGCAGTAACAGGATTTTGTAAGGGAGGGTATACCAGTGATTCAATCTTGTTCCTATTTTTCTCGAATATTTGGGCTTCGTACCCGATAAGCAAACCTTTTTCGTATCATGATCTTGATCTTGACCCTTAGGTTTCTACACTCATTTGTCAAGTGTTTGTGAGCAGCATGAAACGCACAATATGCGTTTTTATCAAGTTAGGCTTCACAGGCAAGGATCTTGGCATTCTGAATATACCCCTGTCTTTGTTCTTTTGCAATATCTTCACTATGGTTGGTTTGAGATGGATAGGGGGTGTGACCCTTGTCTTTGCACATCTGGCCTTTGTCTTTTCGATATATCCCCCTCTAGCCTGGCCATTCCCTTCTTCTATGTCAATTGTTGTTGTGCTCCCTCGATCTCCTTTCTAACAGTCACCAGAGTGGTTTCGTGTTGTTGGTGAGCCTTACCCTTTTCTAAAAAGGTCTACCCTTCAACCTTTTCCCCAATTTCCTCTATTGTTTTGAGCCCTTTTCGAATCAAGTATTGATGGAATCTTGTCCCAGTCCTCACCACATATTTAAAGCACCAGCTGCTGTCTCCAAGTTAAATTTTTTCACTTGACTAAGCTCATTGTCATACCTCGCCATGAACTCTCTCACACTTCTTTCCTTCAGTTTGTTTCAAGGACTAGAGGTCTGTAATGGTCCTTGGTTGCGTCCCGTTCTTGATATACTTGCAAAGTAGAGCATCATTAGAGGTTTTTGGGGTTATTTTCCGAAGGTAATGAAAAAGATGTTCTTTTGGGCCCCTTCGCTCATCAAACAGTTTTTGGTTTAGCATAGGAAACTTCTCCAACTTCAACATGACTCATATGGTCAGGGAAGGGTGTTAGCTTTTTTTATGGACAATACATGCTATTGAGCTTAGAGGGTTTGTTATAGCTAAGTCTCCCATCCTATTCTCGACCATATGGTTCACCTCCACAATCGCCCTATCAAGTGTCTTTGAGTATAAATTTAAGGTGGTTTCTCTATATGGGTTCTGATTTAAGATTACCTTTGCCTCTCTCTCATTCTTGGCTTAGGGTGGGAGTTCTTTTTATTCATTTTTGGTTGCACTCTTGACCTCCTCTGCCAGCTCTTTTTCTGACACTTTTCGTTCCCGTCACCTTCCTACAGAGCTCCCTATTTTCCTTCCTACCTTGTTCCAGTTGATTCTTTAAAGACGGCACCGTTGGATCATTTCCACCATAGTTTCCTCTTAGGTGAGATGTCCCTTCACCTATATAAGGGTTATAAGCTACATTCTCCTCTAACCTCGAAATATTCTATGTTGAAAGCACCATTTTGTCTTAGAATAAAAGTAGAAAATAGCTTTTTGTTCTAGGACATTGTTGAGCTATTTCAAAAATGTCAATATGTTTCCACAGAAGGTGCTAGTTGAAGGAAACAAATTTTATTTCACATTTACAAGACTAGATCAGCAGCCTTCTTGATCTCTATGACTCCGTAGAGGCCTAATAACTTCAGTTTGGCCTCCTTGTCGTGCAACTCCTTCATGGGCGGTAGGGTGGGTACCTGCAAAGGCACTCTGATACCCAAGTTAGGATCTTTCGATGGATATCCAGTAATCAAAATATGATAAACAGTAATAATCAGTAGGAATCAAGTATATTAGAAATCATCAACAAGCCAACAATTTTCTCTTTTTGAGAAGAAGAAACCGATGAAGAATAATGATAGTTAGAAGAAGAATCCAGTTCAGAATGGTAAGAGCTCTCTCCCCTAAAAGTCGTATATCTTCTCACTGGCCTCTCTTGAGCCCCTCACTACTTACTGTCCTCATCTTATTTTTAGCTACCTCCACTTTATTTTCTTTCCCCTTTTGGAATTCTTTCTCTTAACTTAAGTCCCACTATGCCATCACATCTCCTGCACTCCATCGCTTCATTATCTCTTGTATAAAAGCTTTATGTTTCCATTCTTAGCCAGCTTGTTGCCTTTAGCCTCTGGTCTCTCCCTTGTATTACCTGCTGGAATTTGAATTGCTTTCTCTTTCTTCTTTTCAACCCACAGGAAGTCCCTAGCTTGTGTCTTTCATTGACTTAATATTTCTGTCTTACTTTTGCAATATAAATAAGTAATGGGTTGGGCTTCTAGAAGGCTCATTTTTTTGGATCTGAGGTGGGTTGGCTGGATTTACATAAGGTCTTAGGTTGGGCTTAGGCTTGGAGACCTAAAATCACCTCTTCAGTTATAAAAGCCAGAAAAGAGATCAACGCTTGTAATATAAAAATATAATTGAAGGAACCAAAAATTTCTCCACACATACAAGACCGGATCAGCAACCCATTTCCATCCCCATGACACCTCAATGGCCCAGCAAGCATTGCCTCACTCCTAGATAACACAACTCCTCCAAGGACAATAGGGTGGGTGACTACAAAGGTACTTTGATGCCAAAGTCAAGTTCCCAATATGTGTCAAATAATCAAAGTATAATGAGTAGTAAGCAACTAGCAAGAATTATATATTCATAAGACTGTTAATCAATAAACTTCATAAGAAGGAGGAGGAAGAAGAAGAAGAAGAAGAAGAAGAAGAAGAAGAAGAATAGTAAATTTAAGAATGAGGGGGAGCTCTTTGGGGAAAAGTTCCCTATGTGTTTTGCTCAGGATTCTTTTAATGAATCTCAAGAGGTTATCTCTCCCTTTCTATTTTCATGGCCATCCTTGAGCTCCCCCCACCTACCGTCATTTGTTGCCTAATTTGGATTGCCTCCGGAATTATCCTATCCTCTTTTGGGATTTTTTTTACTTGGAAATTCAAATTCGCCCCAACCATCCCATCTCCTACCTAGGGATGGCAAAACCCGGGGCCGGGGCCGGGGTCGAGGGTCCCCGGCCCCCACCCCGGCCTTCATTTCTAACCCCGGTCCCGGGAAATTCCCCGAAATTTTTTTTCCGGGGCCGAGGCCTGGGTACCCCAGGCGGAGCCGAGTTTTTCAATAACCCGGGATTAAAACCCGGGTTACATAATTTTTTTAAATTCTGATTTTTTTTATTCTGTTTATATATATATATATATATATATATATATATTGCAGATATTTTTCAAGCAAAGTGGGTTATAGCCCAACAGCCCATAGCTTTATGATTTAAAATGAGAGCTTGGGTTCGAATCCTATATAATGCAAATCTTTTGAATTCTTTTGATTTAATAAAAGAATAATATACAAAGGTTTTCTATATTGCTTCTTTAATGGCAAAGTGGGTTGTAGCCCAGGGGTAGCATACCTTAGCCTTGTTTGTTGAGAGAACGGGTTCGAATCTTCTTCATTGTATTCTTTTAAAACTTATTTAATTTTTTAAGAAAAAAGGTGGGCTGAGGTTGGGCTTGGGCTTGGGCTTGGGTCAAACTTGTTAGACTATTTAAAAGTTATTTTAATAAAATGGCTTATGGACTTAAGGGGTTATAATGAAGAATTGAAAATTAATGGATTAAATTGATATCGTTTTTAATTTCAATTGTATACCCCGGGTTCAATCCCGGGTCCCCGGCACCTCCACCCCGGCCCCGGCCAGGCAGAAAATTCTTACCCCGACCCCGGCCAATTACCCCGGTTTTCCGGGTAATTCCCCGGCCCCGGATGACCGGATTTTTTGGGTCCCCGGCCCCGGCCGGGTTGGTTTGCCATCCCTACTCCTACCCGCAAACTCCTCATTATTCTTGTACAAAGCTTGCTACTTCCATCCTCAGCTATCTACCTACCTTTACCCGCGGGATCCTCCTCGGGTTCATTTTCTAAAAATTTCAACTGTTCTCTCGCTTGCCTTCAACCCATGTGAAGCTTCCTAGCTTCTGTCCTCTATTGACTTTTTCATTCTTGTCTCATTCTTGCAACGAAAATGGATAACGGGCTAGATGATTGTAATATAGGAATAGGCTTAACACAAATTGGGCAAGGATTCCAAGAGATCCATGCCTTGAACTGTGGTGGGCTTGTTTTGAATTACATAAGTTTTTGGACCTGGAGGCCCAAAACACTGTCCTTCAATAACTATCATGAACATTTTTTTTTTTTATGATTAAAAAGTGAAAATTAATAACCTTGATTACGAAGGATGTGTAATAATAATAGGGAAAAAAAACGATCATATTGATTTGCATAGATGAGGATAAATATATTTTAAAAGAAGTTTTTAATACTATTTGCATGATAATAGAATAATCATCACCAAGTGATTGGAATGAGATTTTCAAGTATAAATTTTCTCAACAACTTCTAATACTGTTAAATGTCATTAATAGGTGGTTGTTATTATTAAACTAGGGGAGAAAACCAAAATTCTTAGAGAAAACAAAATTCATGATTAAAAATATTTTTTTCCATTTAATAAATAGGATCTGCTGATGATAGAATTTATAATAAATCCATCCTCAAAATTTCAGGTTATCCAGCTCTGGTTGCACGTATTTGGATTTGTATTTATCTTTAACTATTAATTTTATTTAGACGAAATAAAAAGATCATAGGTTTAAAGTAAATTTGGGACTTGTTTTAAGAAAAAAACAACAGGAATAAAACAACCACCACCCTTAAATGAGATATATGATTTAAATTTAAAATACAAAAGTCACATATTTTTATATATATAGTTAAGTTAGATTCTTTAAAAATTAACTGTTTATATAAATATTAATTATCAAACTTTTTTTTTCCTCTTCTATATATCTCTGGAATATTTATAAACATATTGCACCACAAGTAAACCATTACGATTTCATATGTTTAATTTTCAATCAAATTTATTTATTTATTTTCCATCCATCACTCAATATAGTTTTGGTTATAATCCCAATTAATATATGTGTAATTAATATTATGCTCTAAAAAGAAAAAAACGAAAATAGCGCTCCTTACCTTGTAGGAAAATATTATCATAGTAATCGATTTAACTGTTTATTCTTTAAATAACTACCAATACGATTATACGATTATGGTTATTTTTTAGCAAAAATAATATAAAAAGAAACAGATTCAGAGAAATTGTTTCCAAATATAACAAATGACATGACAAGATGACTAACAACTTGCTCATTAGCTAATCATTATGCACTCCAATCAATTTAAAAATATATATATAGATGATTAAAATAAAATAAACCTTTAACTTGATTATATCTTAATTAATAAAAAATATATATGAAAATTCGAATTAAAGAAATACTAATAAAGAAAGAAAATATCAAAAAATGAAGACAAAGCAATGCCATTTGAAGCCTCTCCAGAACCCATTTGGCTCTCTCGCTCTTAATTCACAGATGGACGTCGGTTTCAATGTGAAAAATGATACCCAGTTACCTATTTGGCCGCACTGATTGTAACAGCGTGCCCTACGAGGTAATGATGTAATACATTATTTTGATAACTATAAAATAAAATATCAAATAACTATTAACCCAACGTTAAATTTAGTTTTTTTTTTTTTTTTTTTTTATGTCAAGATAATGTTTTTAATATATATCCGGAGATATAATGCTGAAGTTGTAAACCAACACAATGTCATGTGTTACAATGCGGAGATATTTGTTTGGTGGTTATGTGAGCCATACATAGCTCCCCCTTCCTTCAAAATCCAATTCTCATACGAAGCTTCACACCCAAATCCAAACAGCTAGCTATCGAATTCAGGTTCTGATTTTGCCAACTACAGCCTTAGGATGATTTAAGGGGAAACAAATAGTAGGCTGCATCATGGAGCATTTAAATTGACTCAGATCTGGCGACTCAAGGGAGAAGCCGAGGGACAGGGTGTCGATGAAGATCGGAAGATGGAGAAGAAAGGTGGTGGTTGCAGTGGAGGAGCAGAGCAGGTACTGGTGGAGCGGCAAGAGAAAGACCTGGCGAAATATTCCCTTTGAAAAATGACCCAAGAGAGAAGATGACCGGTTTATGAGTTGCAGCTAAAATTTTCATTAATAGCCATACTTAGCGTCAGCCTTTGGATTGGAATTAAAAAAGTAAACATCTAAGGGCCAATAAAACAGCTGGATCCGCTGGACTGTAGGACTACCCCTTGTTTGTTTGATCCAATTCGATCAATATCTTTTCTCTTTTCTACCAGTTTGAAAAGAAAGAGTGTAGCATCAGAAAGTTAAAATGCCAGCTCAAAAAGCTAAAATCCCACATCGACACGCCATGTTGGGGGGAAGAGGCATGGCTTGGCGTGGCGTGGCATTGCGTGGTGCTTACTAGGATTGGACCGACGATTGAAAAGCTGTCTCAACTAATTGTATATTTTATGTATCCTTAAACCTACCCACCAAATCTTTTAGTAAAGGGTCTTGTCCATAACTTAATGAGCTCAAATTTCTCGGTATTCTCTAGTCACGTCTTCGATGATGACTATACTGTCTTAGTTTTTGGATAATTTTAGGAAGAAAATTAAAAATAAAAAGAGTAGAAAAGAAACGAGTTGGATTAAAAATGTTTTCTTGAAGCAATCAAATCAACGTAACATGCTTCCAATATCGATGCTTTTAACAATATAACAAATCTTTAAGAGTCAATGTCTGCGCCTTTATTTTTCTTTGGATGAGTCAGAGATGAGTCATGGATGAAAAAGTTGGTTTACTTATCCTACCCCAATAATACCTTTTAAATACATTTGGCGAGCACTGGGTTTCTTCATCAACTTAATAGATCGAGTGAGAAGCAACCTCTCCATCTCTGCTACCGGAGAATTGTTAAATTACAGATCACAGAAAAGCCAATTAAAGAAGCTTCAAGTGGTACTCAGAAGCCCGGCAGCTGCAGAAGCTAAACTTATCAGATATGACGAAAACAGTTGCACAACACGTTATGGGGATTTCAATCAGCTCCACAGCATATCCAGTTAAGTGCTCACCGTTGAGACTGTTACCTGAAATACCTGAACCGCCAAATAAAAGGGCCTTGATCAAGCTCGGGAAAAAGGCTAACAAATTTGCCCATGGAGTTCGAGAGCATGGTATGTAATTAGTTATTTCCTTAATTAATTATCGATCGGAAGTGCATCAGTTCATCTAAAACTTTTTGAGCTAATACTGCAGTGCGGTTGGGACCCAAGATCACTGAAATTGTGAAAGCAAAGTTGAGCTTAGGTGCAAGAATTCTTCAAATAGGAGGAATGAACAAAGTATTCGAGAAGCTATTTAGTGTTGGAGAAGGAGAGAAACTGTTGAAGACTTGCCAATGCTATATATCAACCACAGCAGGTCCCATAGCTGGCCTCCTCTTTATCTCAACGGACAAGGTTGCCTTCTGCAGTGAAAGATCAATTAAGTTATCTTCTCCAAATGGGGAATTGCTTAGAATCCATTATAAGGTAACTCAAAATAATATATATAACATTTGAGCTATTTATGTATCTTACAACCTCCTGCTCTCCCATTCTTACACTTAATTAACCGCAATCTAACGTGGTTAATGTCAATTTCTGCAGGTCGTGATACCTGTAAATAAGATAAAGAGAGTCAGCCAAAGCGAGAATGCGAAGAAGCCATCACAAAAGTACATAGAATTAGTGACTTTGGATAATTTTGATTTCTGGTTCATGGGTTTCTTAAATTTCCAGAAAGCTTTCAAACAACTCCAGCAGGCAATTTCTCAAGTTCAAATCTAGCACTAGTTCCTTTATATGCTTCATCGGATGTAATTAATTTGTGAGATAAATATATATAAGGTCAACCTGACTTGTTGATCACGTATGTTTGTACAATTTAACTGGAAAAAAATCACAAAACTCATATCTATCAAGTTTTAACATCGAAGGTGATTAAAATTGACAGTAATTTAAATAAATAAATGTAAAGCATAGGATAGGGTAATATTTGGGCCAATATTATACTTTTCATAATCAATTTTTTTTTTTTTTTTAATATCCAATGCCAGAGTTATTCAGGGTCATCAGGAGGGGCAATTCTCTTAATACCCTTAACAGATTTATAAATTTATAAAATTATCATATTAAATATAAGTTTTGATTTAGAATCAAATTATGACTCACTAAACATAATCTCAATCCTCAATTATTTTTTATGACCCATCATTTGTTCATCCATTGCTTTCTGAAATAAAGAATTTCTTATCTCTCTCTCTCTATATATATATATATATACACACACATATATATATATGTGTGTAACACTAAGTTCTACCTATTTTAATGTAAATCTTAATTATTTTTTATTTTAAGATAATATAAATCTAATGCTTTTTCTTAGAAAAAAACACTGATATATTTTTGGATTTATATATTTATTATTAGGAGATTTTGATTAATTTCAAGCGAAGAATAATTTTGTATTTTTTATCGATTACACCTCTAAATTTGTTTAATTTTTATCAATCATATTCCTAAAAATTATAAATAATGATTTGAGCGATAAATATAATGATTTGAAGACAAATTCAGAGATATAATTGATGAAAAATGTATAGTTTAAAGATGTTATTTTGTAATTTTCCATTTATAATTATAGTGAGATTATTGTAAAACTTTTGGTTTTTTTAAACATGAAACTATTGAAGAACAATTATGGATCTTTCTGTTATTAATATAAAATAAATTCTAGGGATAATACATTTTTCCCCCAAGGTTCGTTAAAACAAATTCCTTCCTGCGAGACTAAAAATGCACTTGCCCCCTGAAATTCCACTCCTAACATTATCTTAAACGGCTTAAAGATATAATCGAAAATGATTTTATACGGGATAAAAATAATACATAAATGACAATAATAATTACAAATAATATAAATAATCAACAAAATTTTAAAAATTTAATTTCAATAATAGTATTATTAACACAAAATAAATAATAAAAATAAACAACAAATAAACCCACCATCTCCTTCAACGCAACACCTCCTTCAACAGAGCACCTCCACCACCATCACGCAACACCTCCTCACAACCCATCTTCGTAACACGTGGGCAGGACCTCAAATCAAGGCATTCCAGGGAGGCGCATCTGTCCAAAAGCATGTCAATCCCCTGCCACAGTAACCGTTGGACAGGTAACCTTCTCAACCTTTAAACTCAGCTTAATTTCCCCTAAATCCTAAAAGGCAGCATTTGTCCCTTCCTCGCAGCACCCACTATCACGAGCCTCTAGCAGAAAGTATGCAACTCAATGCAAGAGTCTGAAATATTTAAACACCAATCCATCCGCAAATCCCTCAAACTACTTCTACAAGCAGCTGCCAATAATATTATAGACTCATAAGATATGTACCCGCGACCACCAATTACTAGCCATATCTCTCTCTCCCTTCAAAATCCATTTCTCACACACCCAAATCCAAACAGCTAGCTACCAAATTCGGGTTCTGATTTTGCCAACTACAGCCTTAGGACGATCTGAGGGAAAGCAAATTGTAGGCTGCATCATGAAGCTCCAATAATGGAGCAAATTGACTCAGATCTGGCGACTCAAGGGAAAAGGTGAGGAACATGGTGTCGATGAAGATCAGACGACAGAGAAGAAAGGTGCTGGTGGTGGTGGTGAGGGGTTTGAGGAAAGCGGTGGCTTCAGTGGAGGGGCAGAGCAGGTACTAGTGGAGTGGCGAGAGAAAGACCTGGTGAAATATTCCCCTTTAAAATAACCAGAAGAGAAGACGACCAGTTTATCAAGTTGTGGCTAAAATTTTCATTAATAGCCATACTTAAAAAGTCAGGCGTTGGATTGGAATTGCAAAGTAAAGCTTGCAATCTAAGGGCCAATAAAACAGCTGGATGGGTACATCCGCTGGACTGTAGAACAACTTTTTTAAAAATAAGATTTACGATTTAAATTTAAAATACAAAAGTAACATATTCTTATTTACATAGTTAAATTAGATTTTTCAAAAATTAACTGTTTATAAAAAAAGATTATCTAACTTCTTTCTTTCTCTTCTAATATTCCTTGAATTGTTAGAAAATCATGAGTGAATAAAAAATTTATAAAACAAATTTAAAGTTGTAATGTATAAAATTTAATATTGTACCATTTTGTATCGTATAAAATTTAATTTTGCAACGTTTATAATGTAAAATTTTAATTTTTTAACATTTAGATTAATGACTCATTAATCCATCGTTACAAATTAATTTTGGAGCTGTTACATTGTTAGAAAAAATATAATATATATATAAACTAGGGATGGCAACTTTCCCCGGTTGGATCAGAGCTCGGATTTTCCCTACATGGGCCAGGCGGGGAAAAGCCCGACAATCCAGGGATTGGGCCTAGGGGCGGGGATTGCTAAGAGAACACAAGTTTGGGTGTTATGCAGGGTCAGCATTATTAAGAAACCCCGATCCCCGACCCACACCCGCACAACCCAATCTTTTTTTTTTTTAATTTTGTAATGCAAAATGTCGCAAAATGTGTATAAGGAGGCTTGAACCCATTACCTATAACTTGGATTTCTAATGATTAAGCACCAAGCCATACGACTTTTTTCTTTATTTTTTGCACACAATTTTTATATAATCAATTTCCTTTTATATATTTAATTAAAAGTAGTAAACTAAGGCAGCTGCGATTCAAACCTTGGCCACCAAGACTCATCTCACCCGTTTTGCTAGCAATGCCAGCCACGTCCTTCATGAATGTTACGCAACATTATGCTATTTGACTCTATCCAAAGTGTGAAAAAAATAAAAAAAATAATAAAAGCAGGGATAATCCGAGATTTTTTCCTGGGTGCGGGTGCGTCATCCCAGCATCCGCAAATACCCGCATCCGGAAAAACTCAAAAAAATTCAGGGATTTTGCGAGGGTCGGGGATGAATTTTTTGGTCCAGTGCAAGTACGGAAACGCCAAACCCGCACTTGCACCCGGATTTTGTCATCCCTAATGTAAACAAAAAATGGAATAGAAAATATAAATAGTATAACAAAATCACAATAGATTAATCATAAATCTGAGGCTAGTGTTTCACATAATGTCCTTAAAACATATCCACCCTTTATTGTAGGTGTTTGAGTATCAAACGACGTTTGTCTCTTAGGATACAACGGATATTAGACAAGCAATTTAATACCAAGAAGCTATATATGGCAAATCGAAAGTGTAAGGACTCTATCATTCACTTTTCTATATCTCTAAAAGAGAAAAAGCTTTTCCTTTTTTGTATCTTGAGAGATAGACATCATTTGATCCTCAAACACCTACCTTGAGGGCTAATTTTGTTTTAAGGGTACCGTGTGAAACACAGGCCTCGAATTTATGGTTACTCTATTGTGATTTTGTTCTAGTATTTATATTTTGTATTTCAGTTTCTGTTTACATGTATATTTTGCCTAATAATCTTAAAACAAACTTTGAGTGTGCGCACATTGCTGGAATAACAATCATTTGGTTAAGATACAACAATAATAGTCTGAGGACATTGGAACCCAAGTGCCTACTCTTACAGCAAGGATGCATACCTAAGCTGTTTAGGTTCTGGTTCCTATGAACCATGGTGAAACCTAAGAAATTCAAATGGGTTGAATTTCAAGAGGTGGTTCAGGTTTTGATTTCTTATAACCATGGTGAAACCTAAGGAATTCAATTGATTGAATTTTAAGAGGTGGCAACGAAAAATATTGTTTTACTTGACCACCTTGAATTTTGCAAGATTCTTGACTGAAGAAGCTCCTAAGTTCAATGACAATGAACAAGATGTTAAAGTCAGAATTGCAGTTGATGCTTGGCATCATTTTGATTTTATATGTAATGTTGATAAGTCCTAGGTTGCTCGAAAACATGTGGGGGAAACCTATTTTGTCTACAAATTAGCTTTTAAATAAGCTAGCCCATAAGAAAGGAAAAAGGACCCTTATAAGTTATGCAAAGGAAGAAAGACTTCCTATAAGCTCTTACGGGTGTGGGGGTGTCTTAAAAATGGTAAGTTGAGACATATATGTCATAAACATAATAACATTAGACAACTAATCTCAACGGGAATTGTCACTATTGATTATGTGAAATAAATGATAATATTGCGGATCCACTAACTAAAAGGTTAGACAAGGAGGTAGTTGATAAGTCATCGGAAGGAATGAGATTAAAGCCTATAAAAGTATAAGTCAATACAAAGGAAACAAAGCCTAGTTGACTGGAGATCTCAAGACCTAGGTTCAAAGGAATAACCTAATTGTAAAGACTTAGATAAATCACTGTGGGGAGTAACCTCTTATTTATTCCTCTGATGAAAATAGTGATGTCGTAAGGCAAAGGTTAAGCATTGCTTTTAATTATTCTTATGCGTCAGAAATCCGAGGGGAGTAACGCGGATTATCTTAGTTAAGAGATCACCTATGTGAGAGACAGGTGGGGCCATTTCAAAAGAGAATTATGCAAACTTAATTATTTAGAAATGCTTGTAGAGCCAAAGATGTTGAAGGCCAAAATGAGCATAATAATGAGAATTGAATTGTGTCAAGAAGATTCATGTGTGAAATATATCATCATTTACACAAGCAGCAAAATAGTTCAAAGACATCGTGTATACTATTTGGCTCATAAAGTAAATATATTTTTGCAAGGGAAGGTTCAAATGGTAACACTTATCTATCCTATACAGGTTTCGATCGTTGAACTCTATCATCCGGTCAAAAATTCGTTTGTTTTCTATCAACTTTTATTCATGTGGGGGATTGTTGGAATTGATGAAACAAATTTAATGTTGTAACATATAAAATTTAATTTTGTAATATTTTGTAACGTATTAAATTTAATTTTGTAACATTTATAACGTATAAATGTAATTTTGTAATGTTTAGATTAATTAGTCATTAACATACAGTTACAAATTAAATTTTGAGCTTTTACAGTTACAAATTAAATTATAAGCCGTTACAATAGTTACGAATTGAGCAGCTACAAAATTTTTGATTCTCTATAAATAAAGACTTTCTTCTCTTTGAAAAATGGAAAAGATGAATGATGAAATAGAAAGGAAAAAAAAAAGAGGAAATCTTTTTCTCTTTTAGAGATATAGAGAAGTGAATGATGGAGTTCTTACACTTTTGATTTGCCAAAGATAGCTTCTTAGTGTTAGATTGCCTATCTGATATCCATTATATCCTGGGAGACAGACACTATTTGATCCTCAAACACCTATGATAAGGGACGAATCTATTATAAGGACACTGTGTAAAACACAGGCCTTGAATTTATGGTTAATATATTGTGATTTTGTGATAGTATTTATATTTTCTATTCCAATTTCTATTTACATATATATTTTTTCTAACAGGAATAATTATCAACATATTGCATCACAAGTACACCCTTACGGTTTCATCTGTTTAATTTTCAATCAAATTTATTTATTTATTTTTCATCCATCTCTGAATATAGTTTTGTTTATAATTCCAATTTATATATATGTAATTAATTTCATGCTTTAAAAAGAAAAAACAAATCAGGGCTCTTCACCTTGTATGAAAATATTATCATAGTAATTGATTTAATTGTTTATTCTTTAAAAATCTAACAATTCGATTATGGTTATTTTTTGTAAAAATAACTAAAAAAACTAATTTAGAGAAATTGTTTCCAAATATAACAAAATGACATGACAAGATGACTAGCAACTTGCTCATTAGCTAATCATTATGCACGCCAATCAATTTTTTTAGAAAATGATGGTTAAAAATAAAATATATAATGCTTTAACTTGATTAGTATCTTAATGAATAAAAAATATATGAAAATTTGAATTAAAAAATATTAATAAAGAAAGAAAATATAAAAACTTTGTAGACAAACATTGCCATTTTGAGCCTCTATAGAACCCGTTTGGCTTTCCGACTCCCTTATTTCGCGGGTGTGGCTACGGTACACCTGATGTACCGATATTATACTTTTTTAAATTATATAAAAGTTGTAAATATATTTATAAAAGTAGTAAATAAATATGTAAAAGTTGTAAATGAATGTATGTAAAGTTGTATTTACAACTTTTACATATTCATAACTTTTATACACTCATTTACAACTTTTACAAACTCATTTACAATTTTTACACACTTATTTAAAAAAAATGTAACTAAGTGTATAAAAGTTGTATTTACAACTTTTACATATTCATAATTTTTATACACTCATTTACAACTTTTACCAACTCATTTACAATTTTTACACACTCATTTAAAAAAAATTATAACTAAGTGTATAAAAGTTGTCTTTACAACTTTTCCATATTGATTTACAACTTTTATACATTTATTTATAACTTTTATACAAATTTGAAAATTGATATATTGGTACATCAACAATACCGTAGTATGACCCTTAATTCCTCAATGGATATCGATTTCAATGCAAAGAATACCAAATTACCATTTAACCACATTGATTATAACGATGTATCCTACGAGGTAATAATGTGATCCATTATTTTGATAACAATAAAATAAAATATTAATCGACTAACCCATTGTTAAATTTAGTTTCTTTAAAGAATAATGTTAGTATACAACCAAGTTGTACAATCTAACTAATACAACATAATATGATACAAATTTACTGGATAGATAAAAATAAAAAATAAATTAAATAATTTTTAATAAATAAAATATGACCCATACATATAATAAATTTATACTATATCAGATTGTATGAGTTAGATTGTACGAGTTAGATTGTACAACTTGATTGTATACTTAATATTATTATTCTTTAAATATCAAGATGATATTTTTAATATATGTGGGGATAAACTTGTACACCAAGACAATGGCATGTGTTACAATAGGATTAAAAAAGTTATTTTCGTAAAGTTGATTATAATTAAATAAAAAGTATGTTTAAGAAAACTTTTACAAAAATTAAATTATTATAATATATTTTAGTTGGAGGTAACGATGGTCTATCGATTATTTATATACTTAATCAAGTAAGAAGTTAATTGATAAAGTAGAAAATTTCTAGGGATTGTACAAGATCTACCAAATCTCTAAAACTTTATAATAAAACAATTAAATTTAATGCATTAGGATAAAAGTACTTGTCCATTCAAATATTGCCCTTCACGTAAGTTTATCGTCAAAATCTTTCATCTAGGTTTATAAGACATCCTTGCATGAATCATATTATGCCATAGTGTTATTCAAATAATTTAAGCTTGGTTAGACAATCAAATAATTTTAGAAACTTACTTAAACCCGTTATCATTCTTTAAATTTGACTATTTTAACCAATTTTACCTAGTTTCAAGGTCACAGCATCTACAAATATAATAAGGGAAAATATGGAAATGCCTCTCTCTCTCTCTCTCTCTCTCTCTCTCTCTCTCTCTCTCTCTCTCTCTCTCTCTCTCTCTCTCTCTCTCTCTCTCTCTCTCTCTCTCTCTCTATATATATATATATATATATATATATATATATATATATATATATATACACGCACACTTTCTTTTGTCCAGACGTTCGCACCTTAATTATTATCCGGACATTTATTTTTAGCTTTTGGATTAAAATAATGTTTTGAATGAAATTAATAAAGGTTGGGTAAGTACTCTCTATTTTTTTTTCTCATTTATGCCCTCTTTCTCTTTCTATCATTCTCTTTCTTCGGCCATACTTTTTAGAAAAAATTGAGAAAATATACAAAATTAAGGGACTTTGTTAAAAAATAGATACATCCTGAAAAGTTTTCATCCCATAGACACTTTGTTGATAAAAAGACAAAAATACCCTTATGTTATCAATAATTTCCCAAAACGATTATTAAACTTCTCTTCGGACGAAATTAAAGAAAGCTAGCAAACTAAACTAAGAACAAAGAAACCAGTCACAGACAACCGCATTATATAGCTTAAAAATGGGATGTGTATGTGAACTAAGGTTAGAGATAGTGCCGTCTGTGTAAAAATATACTAGAAATTGGTTGTCGTTGTGCAAAAATGTGTTTTCGCAGTCGAAGGTTGAAGAAGACGAGTGTCGTCGAGTGTCGAGCAATACTGTCGGATCGAATCTCGACATGTCAGATTGTGGTGTCGAGTGACGAGGCATTTTGTCGATTCTAGGATCGAGTGTCTCGAACCTTGAATGTCGAGTCGTTCGAGAGTCGTTGGTCGAGCGTCGAGACTTTTTTGTCGAGCGTTCGAGCACGTGCATCGAGTACCGAACTTGACGAGTGTGTCAGATGCGAAAGATAGTCGAGTTCGTGTGTCGAGTCGAATACGTTGAGTGTCGAGGGTATATGTCGAGCGTCGTCGAGCGTTTTGGTAGAACACTCGTTTTTTCGACTTTTGCAAGCAATTTCGTAATTAGTTTTTGTCCACGGAACTTATATATGTCTCAATCATAGAGGAAATGGAAACTTTATACATACTTATTGTATACAATGTTTTTTGGATTGTATTAGTACTAAAATGGAAAAAGATTTATTTACAAGTTTTCGTATAACTATACACGGAAACCATGTACGACTATACAAAAAATGTTACTGTAAAATAATGTGTAAATATCTAGAAACTATCAATCGAAAAAAATGTGTAAGTAAACATAATATATACAATGCAAGGTGATGTCATGGTATAATAGTGCTCGGCTGCTGCTCAACCTCCGCTGAAGCAACATCGTCATGGCCAATGGTGGTCGTAACATTTGCTGACACATCATCAGTAGTCCAGATAGTGGCTGCAACATCAGTAGGTACAAGATCAGCGGGTGCTCTGAAGGCTTCAACCTTGGAGGGCGCCGGGACGGTCATGGGGCGTCCTGTGCCTTAACCTCGGAAGGCGCCGTGATGGCCGTGGGGGAGGGCACCGTGATGGCTGCGGGGGCCTCCTGTGCCTCAACCTCAGAGGGCAGCGTAACGGTCGTGGAGGCACCCTGTGTCTGTGGATGAACGCCACTGACCCAAAGTTGTACCGCCATTCTCTCCCGGTGGTACTCGTCCGTGAATGCCCTAATCTCAGTCAGTGGAACGCCCCCCACTAGGAATTCGATGTACCTTAAATAGTAAACGCCACATGCTCCTCCCTCAGGCTCCTGCTGTGGCACCAGGTCCTCATCCTCGATGCGTGTAATGTCGAATGGGGTTACGGGATAGTCAGGAACACCATAAACCTTCATTGACAGCATGCGGGGTATTAGCTCAGACAGGCACCGGACTGTCTGTATGACTGTGTCTGTGGAAGTATGCCCAATAGCTGAGTCGTATATGGAAACCTGACGATGATTTAATTGCACCTCAGCTGCCACCCAATGATCGTCGGTGATGTTAACAGAGAGATAGACCTGAAAATGAAATTGACAACATGGAAATCAATCACAACATTTCAAATAATATGGCAGATACTAACTATGTGATTATAAGTGTTCTCACCCTGTCCACCTCGACCCATGGTATTCCAACAAGGGGTGACTGTCCCAGGACATACTGGATCATGTCATCCTCCGTCACCCAGTTAATGTCATCTAGTCTGTGCGAGTATTGCTCCCACATCGACCTCAATTTCAACTGTACGTTCGTATGTTCGGTTAGCGCATTGAAGGAATTGAAAATAACCTTTAAATTTAGATGTTTACGAAATAAGTACCCAAAAAGTGGTGTCCAGGAAAGCTGACCCCTGGACACCTGATCCGGCTATAGCACGCGCTCTGTAACGTAGCAACCACAGAAAGCTATCAATGTGCTGAAAATAGTAATAGCTATCAATATTATTTTCAAATGTATATCGCAATATTGGAGAGCATGAGATGGTCTTGAAGTACCTCAACTTCAAGCCAGCATGACGGTATGAGTAGCATCTTGAAGAAGTTACGATTTGCTCTGCAGACTACTAAGTCAATAACATCAGTCCCTCCTATGTCTGCCAACCATAACTCGAATGCATTCAGATCATCTTCTGGTGTGGGGGCACGTGGGTCAAAAAGTGGAACCGGACTGCACAAGATGAGACCACTGCCTGCATCCGGTGATGGCTGGTGAGATGGTTTGTGTTTTGGCTGAGCAACTGGGTCCTCGAACTATACATGCTGACCGTCTGCGGCTTTCTCTGGCGGTTGAACCCTTACCCTCTTCCTACCCGGTGGACTGATAAACAGGCTCCACTTATGCTTTGCCGGAAGTAGGCGGTGACCCCGGTGTGAAACTAAGGTCGTCAGCAAAGCATTGGCTGCATGAACAGTCGGGTCCACGGAATCAGGTTCCGTGGGTGGCTGACCTTCACCCTCATCAGCCGAACCTCCGTCGAAATCTGCATCCGATTCCTGAAACACAATAAAGCTCCCCGTCAACCTAAGCTTGTGGACATCACATAATCCGTTTTGTAAATATCGTAACGTACCGTGTCAGCGTATCCGAAGTGTCCATCTCGGTGCAGAACAGCCTTGCGTAGAAGAACTATCTCCTTCCATATTTCCTTATTCTCCGTCCGTAACAGTGTAAGCTCACGTAAAACTGTGCTCTGGAAGTCGTCTTGGATCGGCGGCGCCTGTATGAGAATTGTAATGAGAGTCTTCATTAACCAACAGAGTAGCAAATGTAAATGAACAAGAATATGAATGCAAATTCTCATTACATACCTGCGAACTTGGAGGAACCTCGTATATAGGAGTTGGGTAGGTGGTCGCACGACCCGACGTCGGAGTCGATGCTCCTGGATGTCCGACACTATAGAACGGCTCCAACCCTGGACTGAAGGGCCCTACGTCAATGTCAGGACTGGCTGTGTCTGTTGCTGGCTCCACATCAGGTTCAACGGGGGAACTAGGGTCAGCTGGAGGTGGAGCAGATGAAATCTCAGGAGGTGGAGCGGATGAAACCTCAGGAGGTAGAGCTGATGGACCCTCAGGAGGTGGTGCTGATGGACCCTTCAGATGTGGAGCTGATGGTCCTTCCGGATGTGGAGCTGATGGAGCTGATGGTCCCTCCAGAGGTGGAGTTGATTGTCCCTCCGGAGGTAGTGGCTCAATGCTCTCTGCCTCTAATAATGGAGCATCCACGACTATTGCCCAAGCCACATGTGCACCTCTCCGGATGCCAACTACATGAGCGAGCTGTATATACCACTGGGTCTACTGCTTCTCCTCAGACGGGGTCCAAAAAGATGAGCGGACGCGCCTGCGTCAACAAATAATCTATCATGCAAAATAGTTAATGTGGTGTGAATAAAAACAAGACAATTTCATATAACAGAGGATCCGTACATACCAGCCTCCTAACCCTCAGTACATCATTTACGACTACATGCTGGGATGGGGTCTTAACTGTCTCCCACTTCAACAACCGTGGTATCCTCCCGGCACAGTCCGTGGGCACTCCCTCAAAAGTACTGCCAATGTAAGGCACGACCTCGTACAACCAAACCTTAATAACATCAAACAGGTTAGTTAGTGACACTATGTACTCAAATTTGTTCGGCCGATGAAGAACTAAACACGTTCATACTCATGGTTAGCAGTATGTACCTGAAAGGCGTACGGGCACCCCTCCAAGTTATATTTCTCCACCTAGTTCGTGTTCGCTTGAGCCCAGTGTCTTATCGAAGGACAACGAACCCCATGGATACGTATTAAAATCATCCAGTCTGTCCAAAAAATTCAACCACACACAGGACACATGTCAGCATCTATCCCGTGCCATGAAAAAACACTACAGCACGTAGTACAAGGCCAGCTTCACAGCATCCTCGTCTGGCATACGAGACACATCCAACTTCTGAAGTATGGGGTAGAATTGCTTAAGCTCCAAGTCCCTGCCATCGAAGTATGTATCCAACAATCGGCACGGATTCAGCATAGTCGGTATTGGTGACACCATGGAAGCAAATCGTAATCCGGTTACCAAACCAAACTAGTGGGCAGAAAAACGAATTAGGCTTCCTGGAAAGAACGAAAAAATATACGTAAGATGACAATAATGGTAACAATAAAATAACTATAAATATCATATTTTCAAAACTAAGAATTTGTAACTACATTGTATCTTAAAACCATTTTTTTACCTTGAATAAGGAACTACTTCTCCTGATCGTAACCCACAGTGTTAACCTCCCACTGAAGCACATGGTGCACCAACTGCGATGGAAAGGAGGGCTTGCGGATGTCTAGGATAAATCCGAAACATGTATCACAAAACATGTCCAGCTGCCTCGCACTCAAGCACACCCAAATCCATTGTGCACAGTCCCAATTTGCCAAGTTTGTGATGACCGTATGATAGTGCTCCTTATCTGGTGTCTTCAGGGTGAAGGACAGTCTAAATTCACCAGCCATTTTCTTCAAACTGCAAAAAAAAGGCCGTTATACTTCAATATGACGCAAAAAGGCAAAAAAACCACAATAAAACATGCAAACTGCCTAAACGCTCGACAAAACACTCGATAACACTGGACAACACTCGACATACACTCGACAACACTCGACAACACTTGACAACACTCGACAGGAGTCTTCTGTCAAGTGTCGGGTGTTACTACAAAAGTCCACAGCGCATCACCGGTAACCTGGCGACGAAACCAGGCGGATTCTACAGTTTTCGTCCACAACACTAAACATAAACATAAACATAAATCACTAAACATCACTAAACATCCCTAAAAACTATGTAGTTTTCGATTTATGTCCTATTACAGCCCTCGCAACGATGCCTCGCGGCGCCAGTCGGTTTCCCCTGATCATACCCACATCAAACAAGGCAAAAAGAGTCCGAATAGTATGTATGACACACATCAAACAACATGCATGGCACGGAGTTTGGCACAAAAACCATCCAAATAGTATGTCTTACGCAACAAAAAATCTGTACCTTAATGCCGATGGGTGCTTCTGTCTGCGTCTTGATGCGTTAGAAACTAGCAAGTATACTAGTCGCACAAGTAATAAAGTGATAAGTAGATATCGTTCCCATGAGGATTGATTCTAATTGAATTTGTTATTCAAAAGCAACAACAGAATAAATGGGGGGGTTTTGTTGATGGATTAACTAAATGAAATATTAATGTAAATGCACAATAACACAACACAAAGTAAAATGGAGTGAAAAATCAATGAGAGACACTTGGTTAAGGGTTCTTTCTCTGCCACAAGATATGAATTTGTGAATTAACATAGAATTGTCATCCAATTACAGCATTGAAGTTATCAACCGTAGATAACAACAAGCTCTGTTATCCCAATCTTTCCTTACTTTGTTGTTAAATAAAACAAGCTCTTTATTTAATCTCTATCCATTAAACAACCTAGAACAAGCTCTCTAAGTTTAATTCAATGGAAGTATTACGATGAGAAAGATAGGTTGATCTAAGCAATAATCACACAAGTTCGGATTATTTAACCTAGGTTGTATTTTCCAATTGCAATCTCTGATCACAATTTTGCTACTAATGATTGGAAATTCATGACAATTACGGATCAAGATTTCTAATCTAGCAATAGACAACAACAGATTATATTCAGTTGGCCATTCCAAATACAATCAGTAAGCAATCATAAGCATTAGATATGGGAAAATACAAGCAACTTCAATTAGAGAATTGGATAACAACTTCTTACACAATCAACTCACAAAACCATATCAAGGGCTTTGAAATCACCCTCAACCAATTCAGATTCAGTTACACATATTCAAAGAACGTAGTAAATACAATACAATATGGAAATTCCAGAAAATGAAAAGGAAGGGAAAAACTTAGCAAATTCTGATGTAAAATCTCTTTGGAATTGTAGTTCTTCCTCTTTCCAAGCTTCTTTCTCCTTCAAGAACTCCATGAAATGAAAGAAATCCAGAGCTGCAGCCTCCACCACGTTCTCCCCTCTTCAAGTTATGAAAATAAAACCCTAAAATGTGTTTATATACTCTACTACAGTAACTTGCTACAGTTTCCTCATATTTAATAACATGCTACAGTGATGTGGAATTACAAATATACACTTCTTATACCATTTTTATCATAACTTTTAGTACACTATATAAATTCGTGAACCGTAAATTTCTCCAGAAAATAGACTTCGAGAGCTTTTCAATGGTATATAGCATGTTATCCGATTAATTGTATATCGATACAATCAACTTCGAGAAATTGGTTGATTAGCAGAGGTGAAAATGAAGAGTTTTACTCCAATTTTGTGCAAGTTCCTCCAAAACTCCTACAAACATCAAAAACCACACAAAAACATAAAAATACCAAGGAATATAGCAAAGAAATATAGACGAACTAATATGAAAGTAATATATAAGTAGACACCTATCAAATTCCCCCACACTTAGACTTTGCTAGTCCTCGAGCAACTACAACGATATGAAAACAAAACAAAATCTAAATAGAATCAAAGAGAAAAAAAATTAAAACGCACATGTTTTAACTTGCAAATAGGCCTCAAAGATTGTACTTAATTATAACCCAAGGAAAACTTCAAAATAATGCACTTGATCAAGAATCTCGTTACAAAGATTATTTTCGCTCTACTTCAATTCCTCCAGTGTGTGTGTGTGTAGAGCCATTCTCACCTAATCATTTGTAACCTGGATGAGTTTATGCATAAAAATGAATCATATTTAATAGTAAAGATGTGCGTATAAATGAACTCCATAGGCTTGCTTTTCAAGTCACTCTCCACTAATGTAGACAAGCACAATACTAAGGATCAAGTAGGGCTTTTTAAGCTTGTAACGTTTGGCTTGGGTGAAGGTATGATAAAGGATAATAATTTGGCTCAAATCACCCACAAACACATAAATCATTCAGACTATGTAGAGCTCAACCCTATAACACAACTTCATTTCAATTCACCAGGTTACACCCCCAAACTTATTTAGAACACTCAATCTTTTTTTTTTTTTTTTAGAAAAAAAAAGAAAACTACACCCCCACACTTTGTTGTTTCATTCTTTTTAAGAACACTTAAGAGTATAGATCTCTTATTCTTCTTCTTTTTTTCTTTTTTTTTCTCTTTTTTTTTATTACACTTCCCCTCCCCCACACTTAAACAACACATTGTCCTCAATGTGTAAGTATGTGGACAAGAAGTACAGATTGGTTTTTTTTTTTTTTACAAACACAATAGAACTCATTTGCATTACTCATGACACAACCCAACCTCCTCTGACTTCCCAAAACCAGAACAGAGCTCAAAATATAATCGTGAATGATCTACATGCTCATAGGTAAGGGATAAACTGTTTCGGAAAAAAAATTCATTTGAGGTTAGGAAATCTTTTAGTGAGTTAACAAGGAAAAAGGCTTACAAAGGCTCAAAGGAGTAACTAGGGATCAATTTCAGTCAAGGGTGGCTATTAAGGCTCAAACGGTCCAAAGATGGCCTAAATCATTTCCCTAATGTTGCGTAGTCTAGGATTTTGCCTCGAGTGACTATCAAACAAATTCTAGAATTCATCAAAATCTAAAGAAACACTTAAATTACATAAACTTTCTCTAAGTGAACAAATAACTCATTGATAATAGCTTAGTGCTCAATGTTGCGCAAGGAATCAAAGGTAAAGCGAAACCAATAAACATTTCAAGCACACAGATCCACGCATCATTTATCATTTTCCAAGAGTTATTCTTAATTCAATCATTATCTTATCATCGACCCACAAAATGCAAGAAAAGAGGTACGTGGCGTTGTTACACCTGAGTCAAGATTGTATATTTCAACAATCCTTATGACCAGTAGCCCGCAGACTTAAGGTTTCCAGCCTATATACCTTTATTATGAAAGAACAAAACAAGAAACAAGACACTTCAAACAACATGAAATAAACAAACTATATATTTATTTAGAGAGAATGCGTTTCAAGGATTGAAGAAACCCCATATTCTGCCATTCTCAAGTTTTTTCCACAAATTTTTTTTTTGAATCGAAACTGATAAAGACAAAAACACATAACAACTCTAAATTACATAAAACTAAACTTACTCATAAAATAACAAAGTCCAACAAATCAGCAAACAAAAACAATTCAGTTAGAATGGGTTTAAAAAGTTTAGAAGTTAGCCTCCTTATTCAGCCATTATGGATTAAAGAAATCCAGAATGTGTTTCAAGAGAACTTGAACTTTTTAAGCCACCACTCTAAAAGGCAAGATTAGAAAATATTACCTGAAACGAAAGAAATAACCTGAAAAAGCTCAAAAGAAATAACATGAAAAATCTCAAATAAACACAATAAAAAGAAAGCCAACAAAAGTGAAGCAAACCAGTAGATAAAGATTACAGACTTAGCGTTAAATCCAGTTTACGCCTTTTATTGCCTTCCGCAAACCAATCTATCCGAGCTATTATTGGATCAGGCGAATAGACGAATGCTTGTAATTTATCAATTAACTCCCTTGCAGTTGAAGCTGTAACCAGGATTTGCCTCGCCGACTGTGAGATGAAGTCTTTTTCTACTGCTTGATCAAGAAAAGAAAACAAACCATCAAAAAATTATTGACATTTAACAAACCAATGGGTTTCCGATGGATGTTTAGCTGTGCCCAAGAGGTGATTTGAAATATCTCCTCTAATGTACCATAACCATCGGGCAAAGTTATAAATGCATCAGATTTAATGACCATATGTGCAATACGTTCATGCATGCTAGAGACCTGTAATTCTTCCCCCATTGTATTGCCTATGATATCTCGCACAGCTAATGGTTTAGGGATAATGCCGAGAACTTTACTTCCTCCCAAGGATGCAGCTGTCGACACACACCCCATTAACCCAAGACTACCCTCTCTATAAATCAAATGATACCCCTCGCAGCTAATGTCCTACCAAGATCAAGAGCTGCTGTTGTAAACTCTCCATCTTTACCAAATTGCGATCCACAAAATATGCATATATTTTGGAATCGTCGAATTGGTGTTTTCTCCATTTCTGCAAGTGCTATAACCTTGTGTAAGACAATGATGCACGTTAGGTAATATACTTTTCAAGTGCAAGACAGGTTATAATAATGACATTTGAAAATATGGAGAATGGATATATACACACACGTAAAACTCTCAAATTTGACACATGGGGACATAATTTCGGTGGGGGTTGCTCGATGCAGATTTATCGTCCCAAGATTTGAAAAAATTAGATATGCTTTCAGCGAGGTTTGACAAAACCTACACATTTGTCTCCCACGTGAAACATGAAAAATGGAGATATACTTTCGGCGGAGGTTGATGAAACCTCCACACTTGTCTCCCACGTGAAGCATTAAAAATGGAGATAAATTTTCGACAGAGGTTGACAAAACCTCCACACTTGTCTCCCACATGTACTTATGCCATAGAGTAGTCATATGGTTTGTCAAAAAGAAAACTTGAAGTTAAAACAAACAAAATCAACAAACAACAACAACACAAAAACAACATTGATAATCAGATCAAACGAAACAAGAAAAAAATTCGACAACAACAACACACATTCAAATATATAAGTAGTTGTGATTGTGGCTTACATCTTCCTCTGGTTTTACGTCTAGTAACGGTTGAAACGCCTTCTATGAGTCGGGGATTTGTTTCCCATCCAGTTTTCTTATAAACTGGCAAACAGGGTCGTTTTTAGTCAGATTCTCTAGACTATAACACTGCAATTCATCACGAAATTGTGTCCATAGATTAAGCAATTCACGTTGAATAAGTCAACAAGAATGTGACTCAAGAGTTAATAAAACATTATCCAGCGATTCATTACTCAGGTCATTCTTAATAAATGACAGTTTATCTTCTTTATTTTTGGACACAAAACCTAATGAACGACAAGTCTGGTTACAATTCCATCTAGCACATTTATAACATACTTGTAACCTCTTCGCTCTTCGCCTCTTGGCGTAGTAGCTTTTCCCTAGACCAGGCATATATTTTACGAGATTAATGTCAGGTGATAAGTGTCTATTTATATATCATTTTCATATCAATTCGTCCATGTTTCTTTGCTATATTCCTTGGTATTTTTATGTTTTTGTGTGGTTTTGATGTTTGTAGGAGTTTTGGAGCAACTTGCACAAAAATGGAGTAAAACCCTTCATTTTCACCTCTGCTAGTCAACCATCTTCTCGCATTTAATTGTATTGATATACAATGAACCCGATGACATATCATATACCGTTGAAAAGCTCTCGAAGTCTACTTTTTGGAGAAATTTACGGTTTATGAATCCATTCAGTGTACCGAAAGTTGTAATCAAAACAGTGTAAGAAGTGTAGAAATGTAATTCCACACATCACTGTAGCATGTATAATACGGGACACTGTAGCACGTTACTGTAGCAGAGTATTTAAACACATTTTAGGGTTTTATTTCATAACTTGAAGAGGGAGAACGTGGTAGAGGCTGCAGCTCTGGAATTCTTTCATCTCTTGGAGTTCTTGAAGGAGAAAGGAAGCTTGGAAAGAGGAAGAACTAAAATCCAAAGAGAATTACATCAAATTTGCTAAGTTTTTCCCTTCCCTTTCATTTTCTGGAATGTCTCCATGTTGTATTGTATTTACCACGTTCTTAAACATGTGTAACTGAATCTGAATTGGTTGAGGGTGATTTCAAAGCCCTTGATATGGTTTTTGTAAGTTGATTGTGTAAGAAATTGTTATCCAATTCTCTAATTGAAGTTGCTTGTATTCTCCCATATTTAATGCTTATGATTGCTTGCTGATTGTATTTGGAATGGCCAACTGATTAATCTGGATATTGTCTTTTCTAAGATTAGAAAATCTTGAATCGTATTGTCTTGAATTTCTAATCATTAGTAGCCAAAATTGTTATCAGAGATTGCAATTGGAGAATATAACCTAAGTTAAATAATCCGAGCTTGTGTGTTTATTGCTAGATCAACCTGTCTTTCTTTTCATAATGCATCCATTGAATTAAATTTAGAGAGCTTGTTCTAGGTTATTTAATGGATAGAGATTTAATAAAGAGCCTGTTTTATTTAACAACAAAGTAAGGAAAGATTGGGATAACAGAGCTTATTGTTATCTACGTTTGATAATTTCAATGGTGTAATTGGATGATAATTCTACTTGATTAATTTCCGTACATCCATTCTTCTGGTAGAGAAGGATCCTTAACCGCTTCTCCATTGATTTTCATTCAAAATTTACTTTCTGTTTTGTTATTCTTTACTTTGCATTGTATTATTCTTCATTTACTTTCGTATTGAGTTTAGTTAATCAATCAACAAAACCCCCCATTTATTCTGTTTTCGCTTTCGAATAACAAATTTAATTAGAATCAATCCTCGTGGGAACGATATCTTACTTATCACTTTATTACTTGTGCGACTAGTATACTTGCTAGTTTCGAACGCATCATCAGGCTCACCTGACAATCTCACCTTGGCTTCAATAAGCCATCGGATATCCGCAAGCACATTTAGAAGCATCAATGCCGAAAGTCTGGTCATCTATACTTTATAAATTTTAAACACAGCATTTTGAGGAAGTGAAGGAAAATATTTACGAAGGTTCGACATAAAGATATCAGCATCCATTGAAGAGGAGAAAAGGAGAGATATTACCGATAATGCGATTGAGTTTGTTCTTCTCCCAGATATGCACGTTTCAAACCTTCGGGCAATGGCTTCAACTCCCGTTTGAATGTTTCCTCAAGCTGTTGCACAACTGAACTCGAAGCACGAAATAATCAAATTAAACATAAAAAAAGAAAAGAAAATAAAGACACATAAAAGAAATAAAAACACAAGAGCAAACGAAAGTAAAAAACAAACAACAAAGCAAATGAGACAGATTGCAAAGAGAGATAAAACCTGATCAA
Organism: Boswellia sacra; assembly: GCA_013180625.2. Taxonomy (NCBI): domain Eukaryota; kingdom Viridiplantae; phylum Streptophyta; class Magnoliopsida; order Sapindales; family Burseraceae; genus Boswellia; species Boswellia sacra. The sequence continues at coordinate 35,872 of SNVD02002751.1, read as the reverse complement.
TTATAATAGCCCATGAGAGGAATCTCCTCGAAACACAAAAATTGATCGTTACTACCTTCTTTTCTTTGGCTCTTTTTATTTATGTTTCAAAAACATTGGGTTGCCTCCCAATAAGCGCTTGGTTTAACGTCCTCAGCCTGACGTTACTTGCCATCACCCATCAAGATAAGCTGGCTCGTAGAGAGGTACCTCCTCGATATTCTGCATCACTGAATTCTCATAGTAAGGCTTCAACCTGGCCCATTTACCTTGAATACTTTGTCTGTTTTTAAGCTTTTGATTTCCACTACACCATGAGAAAAAACATTAGTAATAACAAAAGGTCCAACCCATCGAGATCGTAATTTACCTTGAAATAACTTGAGGCAAGAATGAAATAAAAGAACTTTCTGTCCCACTTCAAAATTCTTCCTGGAGATCATTTTATCATGAAATGCCTTAGTTTTCTCCTTGTAAATTCTGGAATTCTCATAGGCATCATTTCTAAGTTCTTCCAGTTCTTACAGTTGAAGCTTCCTTTGTTCTCTAGCAGCATCCATCTCCATGTTACAAAGCTTTACTGCCCACCATGCTTTGTGTTCGAGCTCTACTGGAAGGTGACATGGCTTATCGTAGACTAACCTATACGGAGACATACCAATAGGTGTCTTGTAAACAGTTCGGTATGCCCAAAGTGCATCATTAAGTCGTAGGCTCCAATCTTTTCTGTTCAGATTCACTGTCTTCTCGAGAATGGACTTGACTTCCCGATTTGAAACTTCAACTTGACCACTAGTTTGTGGATGATATGCAGTAGAGTGATGTTGTATTTCTTGAGCAAGGCTTCAAATGATCTGTTGCAGAAGTGTGTCCCTCTGTCGCTAATCATGGCTCTTGGTGTTCCAAATCTTGCAAAAATGTTAGATTTCACAAAATCTACAACAACTTTAGAATCATTAGTTCTCATAGCTTTTGCTTCCACCCAGTTAGAAACATAATCCACAGCAAGTATAATGTAAACATTACCAAATGATGAAGGAAAAGGACCCATGAAATCAATACCCACACATCAAAAATCTCGACAATAAGTATAGGGGTTTGTGGCATTTGATTTTTGGCACTTAAATTACCTGTCCTTTGACACCGGTCACAAGCTTTGCAGAACAGATATGCATCTTTGAACAATGATGGCCAGTAGAATCCACAATCAAGAACTTTAAGGGCTGTTCTTTTTGGTCCGAAATGACCTCCACATGAATAAGAATGACAGAAGGTTAAAATTGAATTAAATTCAGATTCAGAAATGCACCTTCTTATCACTTGGTCAGAACAATGCTTCCATAAGTACGGATCATCCCATATGTAATACTTGGCAATGTTCTTGATCTTGTCTTGATAGGTGTCTATTTATGTATTACTTTTATATCAATTCGTCCATGTTTCTTTGCTATATTCCTGTCTCTTATACACATCTAGATGTGTATAAGAGACAGCATGTAGAGACAGTAATTGTTCATCCGGAAAACTTTCTTGTAATGGCAGTACATCCTCGTCATGGACAATGCGACTGAGATGGTCTGCAACTAAGTTTTCACTTCCCTTCTTATCTTTGATCTCCAAGTCAAATTCCTGTAAAAGGAGTATCCACCTGATAAGCCTTGGTTTAGCATCTTTCTTTGTGAGCAAGTACCTCAAAGCTGCATGATCAGAATAAATGGTTACTTTAGTACGAATGAAATAAGAACGAAATTTTTCTAAAGTAAAAATAACCGCCAGGAGCTCTTTCTCAGTTGTAGAATAATTAAGCTGAGCATCATTTAAAGTTTAAGATGTATAGTAAATGGCATGTGGAATTCTGCCAATTCGTTGACCCAAAACGGCACCCACAGCGTAGTCACTTGTATCGCACATGATCTCGAATGGATGATCCCAATTCAGAGATTGGATTACTGGAGCCGAAGTCAAGAGTTCCTTCAGTTTCTCAAATGCCTCTTTGCATTTCTCATCAAATTCAAAGGCCACATCATTCTTTAATAATCTGCATAGGGGCAATGCTATCTTCGAGAAATCTTTGATGAATCTACGATAAAAACCTGCATGACCAAGAAACGAACGAATATCCCGCACACTTGTGGGAGGTGGTAAGGAACATATAAGATCTATCTTGGATTTATCAACCTCTATACCCTTAGCAGAAATAACATGTCCCAAAACTATACCCTGATCTACCATAAATGACATTTCTCCCAATTCAGAACAAGGTTAGTTTCTATACATCTTTGAAGTATAAGGGTAAGGTTGTCAAGGCATTTATCAAAAGAATCACCAAAAACACTAAAGTCATCCATAAATACCTCAATAATGTTCTCAACATAATCAGAGAAAATACTTACCATACACCTTTGGAAAGTGGCAGGGGCATTGCAAAGACCGAATGGCATGCGTCGATAGGCAAATGTACCGAATGGGCATGTGAATGTAGTTTTCTCTTGATCCTCAGGGGCAATGACAATCTGATTATATCCTGAATAGCCATCAAGAAAACAATAGTGAGAATGACCTACTAACCTCTCCAGCATTTGATCAATGAATGGCAAAGGAAAGTGATCCTTATGAGTTGCTGAATTGAGCTTCCGATAATCAACACAAACTCGCCAGCCGGTTTGGATACGAGTGGGAACTAGCTCATTATTGTCATTCTTAACCACCGTAACACCAGATTTCTTCGGAACAACTTGGACTGGACTCACCCACTTGCTGTCTGAAATTGGATAAATCACACCTACATCTAACAATTTCAGGATTTCTTTCTTGACAACTTCCATCATTGGAGGATTCAACCTCCGCTGTGCTTCTCGAGTGGGCTTGGATCCTTCTTCTAATAAGATACGGTGCATGCATATGGTTGGGCTAATACCTTTGATGTCAGCAATTGTCCACCCAATGGCTGTTTTGTGATCTCGAAGTACTCGGATGAGTTTCTCTTCTTGTAATGGTGGTGCAAGGCCCTTTGCTATTATGACTGGTAAAGTATCTTTCTCACCAAGGAATACATGTTTCAAATGATCTGGAAGAGGCTTAAGCTCCAAGATAGGGGCTTTCATTACAGAAGGAAGAAGTTTCTCATTAGATAAAGGCAATTCAATGTACGAAACATCATACCTGTTTGTGGTGGTAGCTAAAGTCTCATCTAAGCTTGCCACAGCTTCCTCCACTTCTTTAGACACGTGTATCAACTTTCTTGATTCTCCAAAATTTTCTGTCCTTATGTGTTCACTAATGGCTACTTCCAATCCATCCTTGAGAGTTAACTCAAAAAGTTTTTTTGCCAAAGAATCAATTACATCAACTGCAAAAACAGAATGCAAGTCACTAGGATACCTCATTGCCTCAAAAATATTGAAACGAATCACCTCGCCATCAAACTCCATGGTGAGAGTGCCATCATGAACATCAATCTTGGTTCGGACAGTTTTCAAGAATGGCCTCCCTAAAAGAATCGGTGTTGGATTGGGAGATGTCTCATCCTCCATTTCCAGAACATAGAAGTCTGCTGGAAAAACCAATTGATTCACCTGCACAAGCACATCTTCCACAACTCCCTTGGGATATGCATTAGAACGATCAGCAAGTTGAATTACAATACCAGTTTCCGCAAGGGGTCCAAGATTCAAAGAAGCATAAATAGAATATGGCATGACATTAATAGATGCTCCTAAATCTAACATAGCTCTTTCAAACTTGGTATTACCAATGGTGCATGGAATGGTGAACGTACCTGGATCTTTGCATTTCGGAGGAATTTTTCTTTGCAATACAACTGAAACATTTTCCCTCACACTTACCTTCTCATTTCCTTTCAACTTTCTCTTGTTGGTGCATAACTGCTTGAGAAATTTTGCATAACGAGGTACTTGCTTGATAGCATCCAGAAGTGGTATATTTACCTCGATCTTGCAAAAGTTTCTAGGATTTCCTGTTCTTGTTCCTCCTTCTTTGATTTTGCAAATCTGCTAGGAAAAGGTGGGGGAGTAACATATGAAGGAATATGAGTTTTAGGATTTACCTTAGAAGTGATGTTTTATTCATGGTGGAAGTGGTGTCATCCCCTTCATCAGTTTGTGATTTCTTTGGTGGAATCTCTAATTGCTTCCCACTTCTCAAAGTTACAGCACTAGCATTCTCTCTTGGATTGATCACCGACTGAGAAGGTAATTTTCCTGAGCTTTGACTCTCAAATTTGCTCATCTTAGTGGCCAATTGTCCCATTTGATTTTCCAGGTTTTGGATACTTGCCCTAGTTTCCTGTTGAAATTGCATTGTGTTAGTGGCAAGTGCTTTAACAATATCCTGGAGAGACATACCTGAATTTTGTGGAGCTGGTTGCGGTACTGGTTGTGGTACTGGTGGTGGTTGTGTTTGAAATGGTTGCTGCACCCTTGGTTGATTGAAACTTGGTGGTCAATTTGGTATGGCATTTGGGGCGATTGGTTGATGATTCCCATATCTTAAATTAGGGTGATCTCTCCATCCAACATTGTAAGTATTGGAGAAAGGGTCATACCTTTGCCTTGGTTATCCTGGAAATCCACCCATGGCATTGGCTTGTTCTGTATCTCCTTCTTGCAAAGTTAGACACATGTCGGTTGGATGGTCCGTGGTAGAACATACTCCACATGCATAAGATTGCTACATATGTCCTACAACCTTTTTTTTTTACAAGAGAGGTAAGTTCAGAAAGTTGTTGATCAATGTTTGAAGTACTTACCTCGTTTACTCTCTTTGGTAGTTGTGGCTCAAATTGGCTGCTGAATTGTTGGGAGTTCGCTGCCATGTCACTAATCAAACGTCTTGCAACTTTCGGTGTTTTATTAACTAGTGCTCCACCACTAGCAGCATCAATGATACTCCTTTCCATTGGTAGGAGACCCTCATAGAAATATTGAATTAGGAGTCTATCACTAATTTGGTGGTTTGGACAACTAGCACATAACCTTTTAAATCTCTCCCAATATTCATGAAGTGATTCTCCATTGTGTTGTCGAATGCCACTAATATCTTTTCTAATATTTGTAACTTTCGAGGCTGGAAAGTATTTCTCCAAAAGAATTTACTCATCTCATTCCATGTGGTAATGGTACCTGGTGGTAGATAATATAGCCAATCTTTTGCCGAATCTGCTAATGAGAATAGGAAAACTCTCAATTTAATTTGCTCTTCAGAAACGCCGGTTGGCTTCATACTTGAGCATACCACATGAAATTCTTTGAGGTGTTTGTTCGGATCCTCTCCTGCAAAACCATGAAATGTAGGCAAGAGATGAATTAGTCCAGATTTAAGTTCAAAATCTACCTCAAGATTGGTGCTTATGCATAGCGGTTGTTGATCAATAATTGGAGCCGCTAACTCCTTAAGAGTCTGATTGTTTTCCATCACCATTACTTTCGATTCAGATTTGATTGAACTGCAAGAAGATGGGAGGGAAGTATGTCGTGCAAGGTCAAATTCTGGAGGTGGAGTTGAAATTGACCGATTTAGTCTTAAATTCGAGGATTGGAGAAACTCCTTAATTCTCTTAAGTCGCTGATCCGCTTCTCCCTCGGACATAAAAGCTCAAATACAAACAATCAGAAAAGAAAAATCAAAATTAAGAATCAGCAATGAAAACAAAATAATAAATCGATTAGAAAATCAATCCCCGGTAACGGCGCCAAAAACTTGATGCGTTCGAAACTAGCAAGTATACTAGTCGCACAAGTAATAAAGTGATAAGTAGATATCGTTCCCACGAGGATTGATTCTAATTGAATTTGTTATTTCCAGCAACAATAGAATAAATGGGGGGGTTTTGTTGATGGATTAACTAAATGAAATATTAATGTAAATGCACAATAAAACAACACAAAGTAAAATAGAGTGAAAAATCAATGAGAGTAACCTGGTTAAGGATCATTCTCTGCCACAAGATATGGATTTGTGAATTAACATAGAATTGTCATCCAATTACACCATTGAAATTATCAACCGTAGATAACAACAAGCTCTGTTATCCCAATCTTTCCTTACTTTGTTGTTAAATAAAACAAGCTCTTTATTTAATCTCTATCCATTAAACAACCTAGAATAAGCTCTCTGAGTTTAATTCAATGGAAGCATTACAAAAAGAAAGACAGGTTGATCTAAGCAATAATCACACAGGTTCGGATTATTTAACCTAGGTTGTATTTTCCAATTGCAATCTCTGATCACAATTTTGCTACTAATGATTGGAAATTCAAGACAATTACGGATCAAGATTTCTAATCTAGCAATAGACAACAACCAAATTATATTCAGTTGACCACCCCAAATACAATCAGCAAGCAATCATAAGCATTAGATATGGGAAAATACAAGTAACTTCAATTAGAGACTTGGATAACAACTTCTTACACAATCAACTCACAAAAACCATATCAAGGGCTTTGAAATCACCCTCAACCAATTCAGATTTAGTTACACATATTCAAAAACGTGGTAAATACAATACAACATACAAATTTTTCAGAAAATGAAAGGGAAGGGAAAAACTTAGCAATTCTGACGTAAATCTCTTTGAATTATAGTTCTTCCTCTTTCCAAGCTTTCTTTCCCCTTCAAGAACTCCAGGAAATGAAAGAAATCCAGAGCTGCAGCCTCCACCACGTTCTCCTCTCTTCAAGTTATGAAAATAAAACCCTAAAATATGTTTATATACTCTGCTACAGTAACTTGCTACAGTATCCCTATATTTAATAACATGCTACAGTGATATGTGGAATTACAAATATACACTTCTCATACCATTTTTATCATAAACTTTCAGTACACTACATAAATTCGTGAACCGTAAATTTCTCCAGAAGATAAACTTCGAGAGCTTTTCAATGGTATATAGCATGTTATCCGGTTAATTGTATATCGATGCAATCAACTTCGAGAAATTTGTTGATTAGCAGAGGTGAAAATGAAGGGTTTTACTCCAATTTTGTGCAAGTTCCTCCAAAACTCCTACAAACATCAAAAATCACACAAAAACATAAAAATACCAAGGAATATAGCAAAGAAACATAGACGAATTGATATGAAAGTAATATATAAGTGGACACCTATCACGTCTCTTCGAGTTCCAATGGCTGTCGATGCGTCTCTTTGGGTTCCAATAGTTATCTATGCATTTCGAGCATTCACACGGGGTTTGGCAGTAAGTTTGTGTGAAGCAAGAAGTGACGGTCAAGAGTTTTGTTTAAACCCTAAACGTCGAGATCTTATGTTGCGGGCGCCGCGGGTGGTGGGGGGGGGGGGAGCGGGAGAGGGTGTTTTATATTCAGGTGTCGGATGTTGAGATATTCTGTCGAGTGTCATGGGCTTCGAGTGTCGAGTGTCGAAGATTCGGGTGTCAGATGTCGAGATATTCGATCGAGTGTCCTGGGCTTCGAGTGCCGAGGGTCGAGTTAAATTGTCAATTTATGTCGCGCTAGTCGAGAGTCGAGGGAAACCAGTTCGAGTCACGACACTCGGATGTATTTCTCGAGTGTCGAGTGTTGAAGGTTCGTGTGTTGTGTTGGTCGAGCTTCGGTCATATTGTGTCTCATTTCGCGTGTCAAGCGTCGAGTTTCATCCGTCGAGTGTTGTCGAGCGTTTGGGCAGAACACTCGTTTTTTGGAGTTTTCGAAAAAGATTCGTAATGATTTTTGGTCCTGGGACCTTGTACGGCTGAACGTCAGGCAAGAATATTTAGTTTACAACAACGCACATAAAGATGTGTTTAATACATAAAGATACAACATTCAACAGTTCAAGAATTGTAATTAAAAAAAAATCGGCAATGTTGCTAACATCAACATTTGGTATACATCATCCCCTATCATGCAGTGGAACTGGGTTTCGGCAAGTTTGACGATTGTGCCCGGAACTTCCACAGCGCTCGCAAGTTCGAGAAGAGCTAGACTCACCGATGGAAGGGATTCGATTCCTCCGAGGACGATCGGCTGGTCTCCTCATGATTGGCGGGAGAACCACTCTACTGCGAACCTCCTCAAGAACCACCCAATCCTCACTAACTCCAACAGGAACAACTAGGAGAGCATATGCATGTAATAATGTTTCAGTGGTATACCAATGGGCACAATAATCGTGGCACGTAAGTATATTCATATGTTTGCATACAACTAATACATGTGCACATGGAAGCTGGTCAAGATCAAACACCCGGCACGTGCATGTACGCGCGTGCATGTCAACAATGTAAACACGGTCGTTGCCTCTAACCTCATACATAGTAAGAGATATACCACTAACCCTCATACATTCTCCCTCTTTTAAACACTCCTCCATCAACTTGTTTGCCCAGGGCGAGAGATGTGATTCTGAGTTAGTAAATACCTGTCGACGCTCATAGAACCATTTCTGCAAGTTAGCCCGAAAATAATCAGCTAACAACGTTACCGGGAGGAATCGATGGTTTCGCAAACAGCTGTCATCGACTCAGCTATATTTGTTATCATTATGTTATATCGTCGACCATGAAACTGTGAACGTACCCATTTCTCGACTCCAATCTCTTGAAGATAAGTTGTTGTTGCTGGCATATGCGATTCAATTTGTCACATATGATTGTTGAAATCATCACAGTGATATGTCCTTGCAGCTCAGTAGTACAATTCCAACAAAGTCTTATCCTTGAACGTTGCCTTCAAGTTACCCTTCAGATGATGAGTGCACAATCCATGCAGTGCATGAGGAAAAACTGCTAGAATAGCACGTTCAATACTACGATGATGATCAGAAATGAAGACAAGATCTCGAACATTTTGTACAACATGATCACGCAACTGTCTGATGAACCAGTTCCATGAGTCATCATTTTCAGAATGCCCAATTCCAAATGCCAAGGGGTATATTGTTTATTTCCATCCATACAAGAAGCCAAAAACATTGTACCTCTATATTTCCCTTTTAAAAAAGAAGAGTCAACTGCGATAACTGGCCTAATTGATGATGCAAATCCAGCAATCGAGGCCCCCATACTCATGAAAAAGTATCTGAAATGGTTCTCCTCATCAGTTTCTAACGACGTTTTGGTCCCCAGGTTTGCTTTCTCAATCATGTACATGTACTGAGGGAGTAGTGTGAATGATTCCTCATGAGATCCATGAAGTTCTTGCAAAGCTGCCTCCTTTGCCCTCCATGCCTTGTTGTATGTGATATTAACACTCAATGACTCCTGAACATCGAGCATAATATCCTTCGGACGATATATTCTTGATGCCTCAACGAATTTGCTCTTAATATGTTTGCCAATGACATGTGTAGTTGCCTGTTTGTGAACTGGTTGAAGTCCAGCTCTGGAGCACGTGTGCTGGTTCTTATATTTTTTCACTTGGAAGAAATGTGAGTCGGCCACCTTTATGGCACGTAAACGCCATTTACAAGATTCAGCCTGACAAACAACCTCAAACCTTGTGGCGTTGAAGTTTCTCACCCTGAATTGAAAGTTTCGTCTTAATGCCAACATCGATAACTTCTCACGAAGCTCTATTTTGCTGTTAAACATCTGTCCAACCCCAACCTTAATCTCGTCAACTACAAACGATGAGGCATCATCGCCAACTGTGGAGGGTGGATGCACAATAGGCGGTATCCACCTGAATGTGTTAGTCTGAGAGCTGTCATTATTCGACACCGGATCTTCCTAATATCTATATACTGGACGAGTAGGTGTGGAGTGAATTGGAGGAGGCACGATAGGTGTGGAGTGAATTGGAGAAGGCACGGTAAACGGCTCATCTTGGTTCACATCATTCAAGATCTCCCGTTCTCCCTCATTATCGAAATGTGGACTGTCTACATTGTGCCTATCAACAACAAAATCATCCAATCCCCCAACTTCATTCTCAATACGAAAAGTGCAATCATTATTGTCATCGTCAACATGCGCACTAACATCATCACTACCATCATCATTATCTTCGCAATCTTCATCAACACCATCCTCATCATTAACATCATCAATATTACCTAGACTCTCAAACTCTCTAATGCTGTCAAGATGACGTACCAATCTCGATGGCATCGACGGAGGCACTCCTTCTTCATTTTCAAATAACACCCCTACCCCAACTGACTCATGCCCTGCATGCCTTGAACACTGCTCAAACTCAATGCCAACATCATCATTCAATTTTGGTTGTCCACAAATAGGAGTAGACTCACTTAATTGATTGCTTCCACTTGCTGAACGAAACAAAGAGGGATGAGAAGATCCTTGTCGCCTACGTATTGCATTGGATCCTGACCCTGACCTCTGTCTTTGCTTCTCCCTATCTTCAACTTTGACAACTAATGGTGTATATGATTGTTGGTCCTCCAAACAATGTTGTATGAAAAAACAAACATCGTCATCAGTCTCAATAAGTATCGGCATTGGAAGAACACCCTTACAAGCAAATTGAACCTCTAAACTAATTCTTTTCTTACGAAGATCCCAACCTATTTTAGTAATAATACAGTCAACCAACTCATTATAGGTAGCACACCTACGAATTATCAATGGCTTCCCCATCCCACCGACGTACAAATAACCACCGTTCTTTTGCACAGTCCAAGAACCATTGTATGCAATGAGTATGCGTAAAGTTTCCATTTTCTGTATGATTGAGACATATCATATAAGTTTCGTGGACAAAAAATAATTACGAAATTGCTTGCAAAAGTCGAAAAAATGAGTGTTCTGTCAAAACGCTCGACGACGCTCGACATACACCCTCGACACTCGACACTCGACACTCGACATATTCGACTCGACACACGAACTCGATTATCTTTTGCTTCCTACACTCGTCAAGTTTGGCACTCGACGCACGTGCTCAAACGCTCGACAAAAAGTCTTGACGCTCGACCAACGACTCTCGAACGACTCGACATTCATGGTTCGAAACATGTACACATCAGTTTCCCCGTATCCGACACTCAAACACTCGACACTCGAACCTAGAATTAACACAATGCCTCGACACTCGACACCACCATCCGACATGTCGAGATTCGATCCAACAGAATTGCTCGACACTCTTCGACACTCGACTACACTCGACGACACTCGACGTCTTCAACCTTCGACTGCGAAAACAAATTTTTGCACAACGACAGCCAATTTCCAGCATATTTTCACACAGACGGCACTATCTCTAACCTTAGTTCATATACATATCCCATTTTTAAGCTATATAATGCGGTTGTCAATTACCAAAGCGATCAATGACGAAAACACTACAAGCTAATGAAATTTTCATGCCATTTAGAGAGAGATTAAGGAAAGTTGTTCTTACGTTATTTGCTCGGCTTCAGCTGTTGAGGTTGTTTCGGACAGTGAAGTGAAGTGATTCGATCTGTGACTGGTTTCTTTGTTCTTAGTTTAGTTTATTAGCTTTCTTCAATTTCGTCCGAAAAGAAGTTTAATAAACGTTTTGGGAAATTATTGATAACACAATGGTATTTCTGTCTTTTTACCAACAAAGTGTCTATGGGATGAAAACTTTTCAGGATGTGTCTATTTTTCAATAAAGCCCCCTAATTTTGTCTATTTTCTTAATTTTTTCTACTTTTTATTTTAATGAAAATATTGGGGTTACGTTTAATGAAAATACCTAATTTATTTTTTAAATTCCTATAAGCATCATTTCCTATCGATGAGAAGTTAGGCATGTGACTTCGTTTTTTTAACATTATTTCCATGGGTCATGCTCATGAGAAAGATATGACATGAGATTAGAATCATCATCATTATCTCATTTGAATAAGATTTTCATTTAATTAAGAGTTCTAGCCTTATAATTTATAAGTTTGATTTGGGTCATTATCTTTATTTTAAATATTATATTCGTCCTTGAATTATTAGAGAAATCTAAATCCCTCTCCAAAATGATCAAATATTATAATAAAATTTCATGCTATATACTTTATAAGTATTATGATTATTTTTTATCTTTAAAAATATATGAATTATTAATTTAGTCATGAATTAATCAAGTGGATTATTTGGAGGTGTCACATCTCTCAAGATGGCATATCAGTTTCTCTCAAATATTCATCATTAGAGGATTTCACGGAAGCACAATCAACCAAAAACATGCGAGAGAGCACATCTCAACCAGTGGCATAACCCATGTTGAAAACCCAAAAATAATTAATGGAAACAAAAATAAAAAATAAAAAAATTGAATATTAATATTACTTTAGTAATAAATAGTTATTGATTTTACTTATGTGAAATATGTTGGATTCAAAACAACACATATCCATATGCCCAACTCTACATCAAGTTCTAATATGGAAAAACAATTCAAAACATTGACCTAGAGTGGAAGAACTGGCCATGTAGAGTGTCGATGATGTAGTTTTGCTTAGACGTGATGCTTGAAATGGATTTGGTGGTGGGTCTTATGGGTCCTACAAGAGAAAGCCAATGGAAAGATTTTACTGCCCCCCTGCCTTTTCTCCTCCAATGTAAAGTGTAATAAGGCCACTTTACATATTTATATAGGTGTGGGCAGGGACTTTTCATGTGATATTAGTTTACAAAAATGACCCTCCTATAACGGGTCAACAATAAATCACATTGGGTTACATTTGATTCTAATCACACTATTCCCGATATGGGTATAACCAATGAGTCTATAATATGCTCCTTAATGTTTGACATTAACTAGGAAATAGTCTAGATGGAAAATGATTTATGGTAGTAAATATGGAACAAATACAACAATCGCCCACTTGGACAACATAAATCATCCTCCATTAATTGATTATATCCACATATGTCAAACTCTGAGCAAGCCCAAATCAAACCAAATCAGATGTCCTCGTAATATCTAAGTTATAGCAACACCAACAAGATATTTAATCCATAATAAAGATTCTACAAACATGTTGATAAGGCAGTAGCATGCAAGTGTAACGTGTAAATGACTATAACAAGTGATCTATATTTCCATTTCCACAAAGTCCAAGCATCCAACTATATGATGTTAAGCATCTAAATCGAACGATGCCACATATCTAACCAAGTGATGCCCCAACATCTAATGATGTTGTGTATCCAATGATACCATGCATCCAATGATGACAACTGAGACCAAACCCAAATGCCACAGTCACAAATGCCATAATAAACCAAATGTGTACACAATCAGATATGGCAATCCATAAGCAAAGATCATAAGATTTCATTCATAGACACATCTAACCAAATGATGCTGTGTATCTAATGATACTGTGCATCCAACGGTACCATGCATCCTATGATGCTGAACATCAAATGATGCCATGGCATGCAATGCATCCAATGATGCCAACTAAGATTATACCTGAATGCCTCAATCACAAATGCCACAATAAACCAAATGCGTAGATAATCATATATGGCAATCCCTGAGCAAAGATTATAAAATTACATTCATAGTTGCAACTAATTACACTACACAAAACTCCCACTAAATTAATACAATAGATGATTCTATCAGATCCATATGAGTCACATGCTCTTGAAAAACTTTGGAGTTAAGCCTTTAGTTAATGGACTAGCTAACATTGGCTTTGTTAGGATATGCTCAGTACGTACATAAGATTGAGCAACTTTCTCTCTTACAAATAATACTTAATTTCTATGTGTTTGGAGCATGATGAACTTCGAGTATCATGAGAGAAAGCAATTACTGTAGAATCGTCAGAAAATGTCTTCAGCAACCTTGGAATAGGAAACACAAAATCTAGCCTGGAGATAAAATTCTACAACCATATAGCCTGAGAAGCGGCTTTATAACATGCTACATACTCTGCCTCAATAATGGAGGAAGCTGTGAGTGTCTACTTGACACTTTGCTAGGATACAGCTCCCTTTGCCATCATGAATATATAACTAGAAGTGGATTTTGTGTCATCTGAGCACCCTGCATAATCGGCATCTAAATATCCAACCAAATCCAAAGTGTTAGATTGTCGATAAGTAAGCACAAAATCTTTAATGCCCTGCAAGTATCTAAGTACTTTCTTTGCGGCCTTCTAGTGACTCAGACCAACATCACTCAAGTGTCTTCCATGGACACCAACGGCATAGGCAATGTCAAGCCGTGTACATACTTGAGCATACATCAAACTACTCACAACTAATGCATATGGAGTTGTATGCATATAAACTCTTTCATTGTCATCCTTGGGGCATTGAGACTTGGATAATTAACCACCTTTAACAATAGGTACCTTTCCAGAAGAACAAGACTGCATGTTGAACCTACCCAAAATGCACTCAAAATAAGTTCTTTGAGACAAATCAAGAACACCATTAACCTTGTCAAGAAGGATCTCAATCCTTAAAACATAATGTGCCTCACCAGGATCTTTTATATTAAATGATAGGATAATATGTGTTTTGTATGAAGCAAAAGGATCAGTGTCATTAGTGGCAAGTAATATATCATCCATATATAAAACTAGAAATATGTATATACTCCACTGACGTTGATATATATACACTGATATATTGTATTCTCCCTAAAGCCATAAGATGTGATAACTTGATCGAACTTTAAATACCACTGCCTTGATGCTTGCTTAAGCCTATAGATGGATTTTTTGTAACTTACATACTGTGTGCTTCTTGTCAGATACAACAAAGATATCAAGTTGCTTCATATACACATCCTCAAATACGTTTCCATTAAGGAATGCATTCTTTTCATCCATCTGATGCAGCTCTAATCAAAATGAGTTACTAGTGTAATGATGATCCGAAATGAGTCTTTGGCAGAAATAGGTGAGAAGGTTTCCTTGCAATCAATACCTTTTCTCTAAATAAAGCCTTTAGCAAAAAGCCTAGCCCTATATATTTCTACTTGACCCTTGGAGTCACACTTGATTTTGAAACCCATTTGCAACCTATTGGTTTGCTTCTTGAAAGCAATTCAACCAAATCGTATACTTCATTGTGACACATGGATTTCATCTTATCATTCATGATTTGTCTCTAAAGTGAGGCTCCAAAACCATTTACTACTTCCTGAAAAGTAATTGGATTAGAGAACATGCCTACATCAAACTCACGTTCTTGCAAATAGACTCATAGACGTAAAAAATTATAGGTCTCCTAATCCTCTGAGATATTCTCAATGGAACTTAAGTGGTTTCTTCCTCTACAGCCATGGGCTCAAGATCTCGAGGTAATTGAATTGGTGGTAGTCTTGTAGAAATAGGTAACAGAGAGATAGGAACCATCATCATTTCTTCTCCGAAAGCAATTATGTGAGGCTCAAAACTCCCATTGTCATGGTCATCTTCAAAATATATGGCATGATCTGACTTAATAATTCTAATAGAGTAAGAAAGATAATAAAATCTTGGGTCCCTTGTGCCGATACTACAGCTAATAAAATAACAATTGATAGTGTTAGCATTAGGCTTCTTAGATTGTGGATTATAAAGCCTCACTTCTGCTTCGCAACCCCAGAAATAAAAGTGCCTTGAACTTGGTTTTTTGCCTGACTATAATTTATAAAGAGTCTTGAGAACTGATTTACTAGGCATCTGGTTTAGAATGTAAGTTGTAGTCCTTAGGGATTCACCCCACAAAACATCTAATAAAGTGGAGTTGATAACCATGTATTACACCATTAGGGTTGGCAATAGGGCAGGGCAGGTCCGGGGCAGCTAGTACCCAGCCCCGCCCCGCTCATTTATTTTTTTTCCCGCCCTACTCCACCCCTGTAAAATTCCATAACCACCCCATTCTATGTGAAGTACACAATTATACCCATTTTTTAACAAGTTTGAAGACAATATATCTTCAAACTAAAATCATACATACGCGCAAAAATCAACAACTAAAAAACCATCATTCCATTCAAAATCTAAAATTTCCAAGTAAATAATAATTCAACAAACAATACCAAGTCACCAACAAACAAAATCAACAAGTACATGGCGACAACAATAATAAACATATCAAATCAAAGTAAACAACTCACAACAATAAAAACATACCAATACCAACATAGTAACCAGTAAATAAAAATAATGTAAACACTTTAAAGAAACCAAACCAACATGTTGATAGCACACAAGATCAACTTCCTACAATTAACACTCCAACAAAACAAGCTCATAAAGATGTCATTGAACTTCCTCCTTCATCATCCAATGTTTCCTCTCCAACCATCTCTTCTTAAGGAATTACACCTAGAAACATATAATAAGTAAATAAGGAAATTCAATAAAAGTAATAATAATCAATAAGATAAACATAGTATATTGGAACTTATACCTCGCGTTTTTTAGCCATAACCAATTTTGGGTACACATTAATGCCTCCAATGTGTCAGGAAGAAGTCTACTACGATGTGAACTCAAAACTCTACCACTTGTGGTAAAAGCAGATAGAACTGTGAATACTGGGATAGCCAAAACATCTCTAGCAATAGTGGACAATATAGGAAACTTACTTCTATTCATCTTCCACCAAAGCAAAACATCAAAGTCAGGATCACCAACTACATGATCCTCCAAATAAATATCAAGCTCAGACTTCTTTTGCAATCCCATATTAGTGCTTTCTTTAAATTTTTCATATTCAATATCAAACTCACTTGATGCATCATCTCCTGTAACACCTCTTGGATCTGGTAAATTTGCAACAAATTCGCTTGACTCATTACCAAAACCAAGTCTACATTGATAATCTGTCACCAAATCTTCACAAAGAGTACGTACTCCCTCAATATGCTCAAAAGCACCATCTCCATAAATCTTCTTGTATACAAACTCTACCATCACAATTTTACATCTAGGATCTAAAACCACAGCCACAACTAACACTACATGGATAACATTCCAATACTTTTCAAACTTTTCAATCATTGCATTAGCCATTTCTTGAATCTTTTTAGAAGGAGACGTAAGCCAAGAGCTCAAAGATATTCTTAACTCACCAATTTTTGGAAAAAACTTGTTTGCTGTGGGATAATTTGTTCTAGAAAATATTTCAATCAATCTATAGAACTTTTCCAAATGATCATACATTGTTTGGCTGTTGGTCATCCTCTTCCTTAGGCAAATCTATATATTGACTATCATGCTCCTTCAAATGAACAAACACATCTTTATAGGCTAAAGTTGTACTCAACATCTTGTAAGTAGAGTTCCACCTAGTTTTACAATCAAGAGCCAATGTCTTATTAAATGTCACTTTCAAGTGACGTGCATTCTCCTCAAACTTTTCCATTTTCTTAGGTGTAGATGTCCAAAAAACAACACTATCCCTAACCTTCTCAATTTCATTTCCAACCACTTCTAACCCATCTTTAACTATTAGGTTCAATATATGAGCACAACACCGCATGTGAAAAAGTTTCCCACGCAACATCAAATGCCTATCACCCGTTTTATCAAGTACTTGCTTTATCATAGCATCATTGGTAGAACAATTATCTATAGTTAAAGTAGATAATTTCCTTTTCAAATTCCAATCATACAAGCAATCAACCAACACTTTTCTAAGACATTCAGCCGTATGTGGGGCTGGCACATATACAAACCTAACAATTATAAACATAAAATTATTAGAAACTATATTTAATATAAACAAATTAATAAAGTAAGATAAAATTGCAACTTTGAACATACCTCAAAATCCGATTACGAAGTTTCCATGAATTGTCAATGAAATGGGCTATTATAACCATATATCCTTTCTTTTGGTTGCTAGAAGTCCACATGTCGGTTGTTATAGCTATCCTTCCTTGTAGGTTTTCCAATAATTCCATTGTCTTCCCTTTCTCACTTTCAAACAACTTGAATATTTCATTCTTCAACGTGTTTCTACTCATGGTACCAAACAAAGGTTGGGCATAATTCATCATTTCCCTAAAGCCCTCATACTCAACAAACCGCAATGGAAGTTCATGCAAAACAATCATTTTTGCAACTAGAGTCTTACAAACATCTTTATCAAAAGCATCTTTATCATGACATACCAAGTTTGTAAGAGTTCCATCACTTTGTTTTTGAAATTTCAAAATGCTTTGTTCCATGGTTAGTTGATTAGCTCGATGACATCTCTTCAAATGTTTATTTAAATGGGAGGTGCCATCCGACACCCTAGCAACTAATTTTGTGCCACAATGGTTACAACGTGCTTTTGGTACTCCATCAATAACTAACTTTGTAAAATGTTGCCAAACTTGTGATGTTGTCCTAGACTTTTTACTATGTTAAGACAAGTCATCATCATCATCTTCTAGCCGTCTCTTACTAGTGGATATAGCAACATCTTCAGAATCTTTATCCATGTTTAAATCATCACTACGATTTAGGGTATTTGACATCCCCACTTCTTGTTGTGATTGTGAAGACATTGTTTACCTACAAAAATCACAAAAAAAAATGCAACATTAAGATATGTAACATTAAAAAATGCAACACTAAAATTTCATCAAGCATGTAATTATACTTGCATTGATAATTGATTAAGATTAAAGACCTATGAAGGGATGTACCTAGATAAAGAAACGTTCAGAATTCATCAAACTAAGATAACCAAATCTTAAAATTAATAAGAGTTTTGGGTAGAAAGAGACTGTGTATTAACATATGATATGATAGAAAAATGTTAAAAGACAAAGAAGCAAAGGGAAGTGCAAGCATATACGTTAAGCAGATTAGTTTAAGATTATTAACTATTTTTAACTTCATCAATTTCCCAATATTAATTTCACAATGACCTGGATCCGCGGAGGTGCTGCAACACTGGAGCTGTGACGGCGATCTAAAGCGGTGGAGGTGCTGCGAGCTTGCGACGGACACTAGAAGGAGCTGCGAATGGCTGAGTGGGTTTGATGGTGGTGTTTCGATTTTTAGGGATTTTGAACAATAAAGAGACGGGAATATGGCTTAGGTTTCAGGAGATAAGTTATAAAAATTGGTGGAAAATTGAAAAACTGGACACAATTACTCTATTTTCGACGCTCGAGACTCACACGTCGAGTCGTGTCGAGTCGTGTCGGATCACAATTGACACTCGATATCAGTCTATTTTCGAAGACATCGAGTGTCGGATGCATCATCCAACACTCGATCCGACACTCGACACTAGCTTTCATCCGACATGTCGAGTGTTGGATACATGGAAATCGACATGTCGAACCACGTATCCGGCACTCGACATGTCGGATGAAAGCGAAAACCGACATGGCGACATATATACGTGAAAAATTGAAAAAATGACACAATTACTCTATTTTCGACACTCGACACTCGAGACTTACATGTCGAGTCATGTCGAGTCATGTCTGATACACAACTGACACTCGATATAATTCTATTCTCGAATATATCGACACTAGCTTTCATCCGACATGTCAAGTGTCGGATACGTGAAAACTGACATATCGAACCACGTATTCGACACTTGACATGTCGGATGAAAGCTGGTGTCGAGTGTTGAAAATTTTTTTAGATTTGAAATTTTTTTTAAATATATTATTTATTTTTCCCCTTCTTTTTTTAAAAATTATAAATTTAATTAAAGTTGATCCTTTTTTTATTGTCACCTCAACAAATTTAAAATCATACTTTATCTTCGGTGATTCTATCTATTTACATAAAATAAGGGATTATGTTTTCTTTTCCATTTATTTACATAAAATAAGAAATTATTTCTTCTTCTTCTTCTTTACTTCATTCTACACCTTCATCAAATAAAAATATATCTATCTTATGTGTTTTGTCTATTTACATAACAAGAATTGGAAGTTAATATATGCAAAAGTAAAAATTTTCTTCTTGTCTTTTATTTATTGGTTTTTATCATATTAAGCAAATGTACTATGATTTAATATTGTTGAAGATTACTTTTTTTTTTAATTCTTCATCTTGGTTTATAATTTATAGCTATTTACTTATTATCATTATATTATCTATGAAAATGAGACAATAGTTCTATGTAGTTACTTTATTTTCTTATCCAATGACTTACTAGTTGTTTTCATTGTTAATGTGTGTGTCTATATATATATATAATTTTTTTAGACTGTGTTAAGGGTCATGATTTTGAATATTTTATATTTATTATAATATAAATAAAATAAGCATGGAAGTTACATGCCTCGTCTAATATTTATTTGCATCGTAAATTAAGAATTGAAACTTTACTAGATATATTGAATTATTCAAAGTTATCAATATTAGAAAATTTTAGATTTGTTACTCAAAAGTCAACTATTATTTATTTGGATAATAAATTACTAAGTTGATTATTCTTCTTTAAGAAAGTGTTTTTATTTTTTATTTTTTAAAAATTTATTTACATAACTAAATGAGGATCAATGGTTAAATAAAAATTTAGTTAATAATATGATAAATTAGATATTATATCATACTTTCAAAATATTGAATAATCAACTTAGTAATTTGATATGAAATTACTTAGTAATTGAATATATTATTATCAATATGAAAATTTTGAAATTTTACTGTTCATAAACTTACATGACAAAAATTTTACTGCTCATAAAATTTTGCCCCCCTTGATAAACTTTCTGGCTCCGTGACTGTATGGCTTAGGTTTTAGGAGATAAGTTATAAATTAATATTTTGTTTATATAATCTAGTAAAATTACATGGGATTCTAAAATATTATAATTTTTCATAATCACCCCTAAAAATACTTTGTAAGTTCAAATACTTTTTTTTTTCCATATACATCCTAATACTGTGTGGGGCGGGGTGGGTCAAACGGGGCTGGAGGCTGGACCCAGCCCCGGACCCGTCGCGTACGGGTCAATACTTTAGGAGACCCAAACCCGCCCCTAAATTCAAAAAAAGGTGTCAAGACCCGCCCCTAAAACACGGGTCACACCCACCCGACCCGGCGGGTCATTTTGCCATCCCTACGCACCATGTCGAGAAGGGTACGATTTCTCCTTTCTATAACTCAATTCTGTTCAAGTATACTAGGCATTATGTACTGAGGATTAATGCCACATTCTTAGAGATATCTAGCAAAAGGTCCAGGATTATGCCTAGTTTCATCATATCTCTCATAGCATTCACCACTTTTGTCTGATCTTACTGCCTTTATTTTCTTGCCCTTTTACTACTCAATCGCGATTTTTGAAGTTTATAAAGACATTAAAAGAATAAGATTTTTCAACAATGAGCTCAACATGACTATACCCATAATACTCATCTAGTGATGAAGTACTTATAGCATCTTATAGCAACAGGTGTTAATGGGCCACAAATATTTGTGTGTATTAACTCCAAGACTATTTAACCTCTACCAATTTTCTCTCCTAGTTTTAGCAGTGAGTTTTTCCTTAACATAATCTACACAAGTGCCAAAGTCAGAGAAGTCTAAGTCATGAAGAATACCATTTTCGATGAACCTTTCCATCCTCTGGCTAGAAATGTGACCTAAATGCTTATGCCACAACATGGAGGAATTATCACAAGTTCAACCATGTTTGGAGCTAACAACATTCACAATATGAGCATTTGAAGATGATTGAGTAGTAGCTAAAGATAAATGAATCATATATAAGCCATCATATAAAGTTCCAGAACCCACAAGCATAGAGTCTTTATACAAAAATATTTTGTTTTCACCAAAACAAAATACATAGCCACATTTATCCAAAATAGATACATATATCAAGTTCTCCTAATGAAGGGAATATAAGTTATATCTTTAAGATCCAAAAAGTGGCTAGCTGCGAAGTGATGTCTGACATCTCCATTACGTTCTACAATGGCTTTGACTATGTTGCCTATATTTAAATAAAACTCCCCTTCACATGATGTCTTACTACTTTTGAATTCCTAAAAGGAATTCACAATATTAATGGTCGCACCAGTATCCAACCACCAAATATTAGAGGAAACTTAATAAGGTTGGCTTCCAAAAAACATAAAGGCTATAGAGGTGCCTTTTTTTTCTAGCCAAACCTTGTACTTCTCACAATCCACCTTTTTGAGCCCTCATTTATGATAGAAGAAACACCCGTCTCTCTTCTTACCCTTTTTCTTCTTAAAGGATTTCTTACTAGAGCTTCCTTTAGAAGAATTTTTCTTTGAACTGCCACTTTCAAAAGTGACAACCATGGCATTATAGGTACCCCTCTTTCTTATTCCCTCTTCCTTCTGAACCAATACTGCGATCATTGTGTTGAAGTCCCACTCACCTTGCTGGACATTGTAATTACTTTTTAGAATGTCAAACTGTGATGGAAGACAACCCGTGATCTTTCATACTGAAAAGCTCTTTCTAAGATCAGCACCTATATACTTGAGTTTGTTATAGTATCCTTTCATTCTCAGGCGTGTTCTCTAATTCTACTAATGTAATCATATAGTGTGGATGTAATCAAATCCATATGAGTGGACTTCTTAGACTTGTCGAACCTAGTGAAATGTTTCTTAATAGCATCCAGGTAATCTTTGGCATTATCACATTCAAGAATAGTACCCCTGATTGATTTGTCTATGGAGTACTTGATAACACTCATGCAAGCCCTATTAGAACTTGCCCAAGCCTCGAAATTGGCAACCTCAGCAGCAGAGCTCTCATTAGTGGGCTTAGAAGGAGCCTCTGTCTGCAAAGCCAAGTCCTTATCACTTATAGATAAATATGCCATGATGGCATCATGTTAATCCTCAAAATTAGCCCAAACAAGATTAAGAATGGATGACAAATTAAGAGATATTGTGGAAGGATTCAAACTAAGGAAACAATAAGATTTATCTACAAACACATAAAAAGAAAAAAATAAGAAATTATGAATCCTTATTTTCATATATATCCAACCACTCAATGCATATGCAATTTTTGTAGAAATTTCCTTATATCGAATGGAAATTTATAAAATCAAGATAAATTATAATTACTTGAATGCAATACTAAATATGACTTGCTATTGAGAGGGTAATTTAAATTACAAAGGTACTAAATTCCTAACCAATATCTTTATCACCTATAGCATCCTACAAAGCAATGACAAACTAATAGAGTATGCTCATCACCCATATGATTTTTCACAAAAATTGTGCCCACCATGTAGACAATTATTTTTGGCCCTAAAATAAACTTTATAAAACCCAAATAATCCATCATGATTGGCCCTGTGAAAATTGAGTGCACAACCATGAAAAATACTGGTTTTAGTACCCAATAATAAAATCTTTATAAATTGTCTTTCTTTAGGGTGGATCACAAAAAAATTCAGAAAATATAGACCTCCATAATTTAACAAAAATGGGTCCCCTTGCAATCACATAAACTTTATGGATCTCAATGAATTTTACCATAAAGGGTCCCTTTATAATTGCAAAAAAATTATGGACTTATGATAATTTTCTAAAATAGGTCCCCTTGGAAGTTGCAGAAATGAATCCAGTATTTTTGTTTTCGATAGAACTTAGAAATATATGGTTGATTTTGAATTATTTTGAATTTTAAAAAGGATATGTGATTGAGATTGAATGTAAATTGCATTAAAAAATGTGCAGCGTAGAAAACAAAATTTTGAATTCATAAACGAACAAGGGGTGAAGTATTGTCCTAGAGGGGGTTTTCACAAAATCTAAAACTTTTGGGGGCTGGCAAATTTATCAAAACCATCGTGAAATACTTTCCTCTTCGCTGACTTTCTGAAACCGAGTCATCATGACCCGATTTCAACCCTTTTCACAAGTCCATCAAATTAGCCCATAAAAATAGGGAAAAATATATGTTTAAGTAATTACACCTCATACAACTTTAATCAACCAAAAGATTTATACAAGAAAATCACCAAATGGAGAGATTCGAAAATGGAAGATGATTATCAATGGCTAACAATGCAAAACAATACTAAACCATCACTCGACAAACCACCAAATGCACATAGAAGCTTGAGGAGAGCACGATTTAGGCTCTGATACCAATTGTTAGATTCCAAATAGCCCATATCCATATGACCATATGGAGTTCTAACGTGCAAGAACTATTCAAAACACTAACCTAGAGTGGATGAACTGACCATATGGAGTGTCGGTGATTTAGTTTTGCTTAGAAATGATGCTTGAGATGGATTTGGTGGTGGGTCTCATGGGTCCTACAAGAGAAAGATAATGGAAAGATTTTATTGCCCCTTGCCTTTTCTCCTTCAAAGTAAAGTGTAATGGGGCCACTTTACATATTTATATAAATGGAGGCATGAGGGACTTTCCAGGTGACGTTAGTTTACAAAAATTACCCTCTTATAACGGGTCCACACTAGATCACACTAGATTACAGTTGATCCTAATCACATTACTCCGAAAATGGGTACAACCAAAATGACTCATTATCAAATGGTGTTCACAAACCAATGAGTCCATAATATGCTCCTTAATATTTGACATTAACCAGTAAATAATCCAGATAAAAAATGATTTATGGTAATCCACGAAATATGGAATAAAGACAACAAAATATCAACAAGGATAATTTTAATAAATTTAGAGATCTAATGTTTCACACTTACCCAAACAAATGACATCTTACAATAGGAATAAAAAAATTATTTTTATAAATAGGATAATATTTAAACTAAAAAAAATTCAAATATTTCAATTAAATTATATTTTTAACTTAATTGGGTACAAATATAATTTCTTCCTTCTATATATTTAAAAAATGAATCCCTTTTTAATATAACCATCAAAATATTCCAAACAAAAGTACATCATTTCCTAGGTGCAGATTTTCAATCAAATATATTTTTTTCCCTTTCCCTTTATATTTATCTGCTATTAATCACAATCATAAGTAATCATTATTTATTGGAAGGTTGTGATTTAAAAATTAAAAAAAAAAGAGAAGAGAGAAATCGACCTCTTAGATTGTATGAAAATATTATCCAAATGCTCAAATTATGAGAATTGCTATAGTCCAAGTGTTGTACGATACAGCAAAAATAAAAATTATCTAAAAGTCGTAAACGAGTATATAAAAATCGTGAATGAGTAAATAAAAGTTGTAACACAACTTTATTTACTCATTTACGACTTTTCAATTTTTATTTACTCATTTATAACTTTTATATACTCGTTTACAACTTTTATATAATTTTGATTTGCGTTGTATCGTACAGTAGCTGGACTATGGCAAAACCCTCAAATTATATAATGAATATGAGCATGAGCACGAGCCTCTCTCTCTCTCTCTCTCTCTGTGCTAGAAAAGGAGTATCCAACTTATCCAGATTACACTTCTTATTATTGTTTTGGAATTAAAACATTGTGGTGGATTTGGCTTAGGAGAATTATATTTCAATCTCAGTTTTCGTTTTTCTGTCTCTTTTTTAGTTTCTTAGTTTTGTAAAATATTTTAAAGTTTGGAACATAAGAAATGTTTGCTTTCTAAGAGAAGAAAGGAAAATAGGCATGCTAGTCACCTGAATAGGTGGACCTAGTTAGCCCTTCCTAAAACTTCAAAATTTCTCTTACCTTCTTTAGCTTAAATAGATTATTGTTACACTCTCTTAAATTGGAACCTAATTTTAAATTTTGTTTCTCTTATTGCCTAACCATAACGCACCTATCTCATTTGGCTCTACTACATAAGTCTTTTTTCCATCCAAATAACATAATTTGCAATCATACAAGTTTCTCTTATATTTAAGTTATTTTTTAATAATTTTATTTTAAAATCAATTTTTAGTTTTTTTAATTCTTATTTATTTAGTTTGATAAAAATGATATCTTTCTTGTTACATTTTCATTTGTAGTTTGTAAATTATTACTAAAAGAATACAAATTCAAGTAATACCTAGTGAACAATAATAATTAACTCTTTTTCTAATTTTTAGTAGAGATATATATGATTTCTAATTTTTAATTAATGATAGCTTGCTTACATAAATTCAGATCATATTTTTTATAACATTGATAATAAGACAATTACACAAAATTTTTAAAATATGAGAACTCATCGAGGACAATTATAAAAGTATATTTATTGAATATTAGCATTTTATATTTTGTTATTTGCTTTAGTGTGTTCTTTTATTTAATTTTCTTATATAATTGAGATTTATTTAATAAAGTTCAAATATTAAAAAGAATATTAAAGGAGCCCCTCCCTTGCTAAAATCCTGGGTCTACCACTGGTCAACTCATTTCTAATTTTTTTGAAGAGTGTAAATGATATTTCAATATTATCAATAATTTTAACGATTTTCATATAGGTTTAGAGGCTGATTTTTTTTTTTTTAAGTCCGAATTTAACTTTTTCCCAGACTTCAGATCTTTTCATGATGATTGTTTTATTTTTACTTAAGAATTAATCTTAGATATTTTCATCTAAATGAAAAAAGAAAAAAATTCTAGCTTTTATTTGAAGGCAAATCTTCGAATCATTTATTTATTCTTTAATTCTCTTAAATGCTCTCATAAAATTCATTTATAATCAATTTATACATAGCTAATATTTTAATTTTGAAACATTATTATTTATTTCTAATTTTATATTATGATTCTTTTATATTTTTTAAATTATTTTATGGTCATTTATCTTATTTATATGGCAAATTCTCTTAGAAAGAATAACTTCATTCCCAAGTATACACATTTAAATATATTAAATTCATAACAAATTTTGGTATATAAATATTTTTACTGTGTGAAATAAAATTACAAGTGAAACTAATACATATAAATAGGGATATAAATGTAAAATCATAGTTTTCAGACATTTCAATTCAGATGTTAAAACAAAAAAAAATATATCATTCAGATTTTTACATTCAGACTTATTCAGATTTCAGTTTAATTCAGATCTAGTCAGACTTCAGAAGAAAAAAAAAATCACCCTTTTAGTGACGGTTTTCTAAAAAAAATTGAGAGATCCTTTCTGTTTGGCTAAATAAAAGAGGGTAAAATATATAATTACTCTATTTAATTTTTAACTTTTTTATTGTTGTTCCAAATTAGAAGTGGAGCATGATGGACTATTATTACAAGTGTTAATTTTTTTCTCTTCTCATTTGAAGTATTAAAATATTATTTCATCCTAATTTTTAATTAAATTATTATTATCATATAAGGAACAATGTTTTGTCTCTCTGACAAATTTTATTTGAAATTACTTATTTATTGTCATTTTATTTATCATCACCAATTATAAGAGGTTATTTGATTTTTTCTTTTATTGTTTTATTAATCTATTTCACATAAATTTGTGTATAGAAGTTTGTTGATAAAATTTGTCAGCACATATAATATATTTTTTTCAAGATAATGATGGTTGATCAATTATTTGCATAACAATTGAGGGGTTAATTATAAAATAACAAAGTTTGGAGGCTGTAGTAAGTTTTAGCAAATCTTCAAGACCTTATAAAAACTGGTTGAATGTAATGTACAGGGATAAAAATACCCTTCCTTCCACCCTTATTCTACATTTTATATAAGTTTCTCATCAAAGTATCTCGATGGGATTTATAAGATATATACAGCTTGCATGACATTTTTAAACATATATAATACATAAACATTTTAAATAACCTTAAGTTCAAAAATTTAATAATTTTTTAAACTTGCTAAAAGTTGAAGGGCTTGTTTGTTTCAGCTTCTATGAGTAGAGTTTTTAAAGTAGATCTTTTTTGAAGTTGAGCTTCTAAAAGTAAAGCTTTTATTAAAATGCTACTGACTGTTTGATAGGACAAATATAGAAATACTTATTATAATTAAATTATAAAAATATAGGTTTGTTATAAGAAAATAATAATATAAATTAAAATTAAATGAGGGTATATTTGACATTTCAAAGTTTTTAAAAAGCTCGAAAAAAGCTTTTCCCAAAAGTCTCAATTTTGGGCTACTTCCCGTAGACATAAAACAACTTTTTTAACCATTCAAAAACTATTATTAGGTGGCAACCAAACGACACAAAAAAAATTTTTAAAAGAGTTTTTGGCATTAAAAAAGCTCTTTAATCCAGTAGAAAAGCCCAAACAAACGCGTTCTAAAACTCAAACTGCCTCCAAATTTGACTATTTTAACTTATTTCACCTTTTAAGATAATAGCATCTACAAATATAAAAATAATAAAAAAAGACAAATGCACACCAAGATTATAATAAATGAAAATACATATTTATTTTTTAAACTAATAAGCATGATATCGGGTAAATATTAGAATAGATTTTATCACTTTATTTATTTAACACTATTTGCATGAAGACATGCCCATGAGAAAGATATAACATGGCATTCAGAGTGATCATGCTACTTGGATCAAATTGTCGTATGATTAAATATTATCCATAACCTTCTTTCAATGTTATGAGTTGAGCCGCCAATGTATAAACGTGCGACTATAATGATAGTAAATTTTTGAGTTATTGGAGAAAACCAAAACTTCAAACAAAATCAAATATGATGATAAATTTTTCATCTCAGTTATACTCTAAATATTAGGATTGGTTATTTCTATTAAGGGATGTATTATTTTTTACCAACGGAAAGTATAGTTGGCTATTTATAGACGTAATGTCTCACAACCCTGTCATAGATAATTCCGATATCACTTTGTATATAGTTCATTTTCAACTCCTTTTTACTGGAGGATTAGATTATCCTATACATACCAAAATTCCAAAATATAAAACTTTTATCTAAAGATAGAGAGCTACTGCTGTTTAACAGGGAACCGAAATCATCTTGAAATCATAATTTGAAATGAAAAGTTTTTTATTAATAACCTTTATTTTATTGATATTTTAATTATTACTTTTATTTCTTGAGATAACACGATGCACTTTTAATATAATTTTAGAGTTATACTTGAACTAAAAACGCATTATTAAATAAAATAAATTATTTTTTTATAAATAAGACTATAATTAAATAAGAATGTACAATTTAAACTAAAAACTCAAATATTTCAATTAAATTAGATTTTTAATTTAATTAGGTATATATAAAAGATATTCAAGATTTAAAATATTAAATAAGAATGCATGGCTTTAATGAAATCTTTGTCTCATAACATAAGTTGATTGAAATCTATATTAATGACATATATTTAATCGAATTTTTTTTTAATATGTAGGATGAAATTAATACAAATAATGCAAACTGAAATTACTTTTTTTCTAAATTTGATTATAATTTCTTGTACTTATAGATATATTATTTCCACATTCATTTAATTATTAAAAATTATTTTACAATAACAACATAAATAAAAATTAATGTATATACTAATGATTGATCACAATTAGGTTCATAAGATCATTACTATCCATAAAAAGATCAAACTATCTGTCTTCTTGATTTCGTGTTTTCTTGTTTTAAATCCTGGTTTGATTTGTGGGAGACTGAAGCTGGAGTATAATGAAATGTCTTTTGGGTTGTGATGACTGAATTTGACATTTTATTTGCAGATATGCAGTAGTTATTAATGGGATAGCCAGCATCGGCGGCTGCAACCTGCTGAAATTTGTGAAATTCTTTGTCATTATCAGAAGTTCCAAATTGCCTCAGAGCCTCCAAACCAGCCACCAAGTGTGCTTACTGCTATATAATTACATCAAAGCAACAGTTATATTAAATAATACTCTGTACTTGCACAAAATGTTCTTACATGGAAAAAATGTGCTAAATTTTTTTTTTTTAATATATACAGTTAATTGGTTTTGGAGGCTTTGGATGCCCAGCTTCCTAAATTGCCTACAACGATTAACTCAAACCATTAAACATTAACTTTCCATCTTAGATCTTACAACCAGAAAATGAACTAGTATTCCTATAATGATGTAACTCAAACAATTGAACATTAAAATAACAATCCACAACTTTATTTATTTAACTAATTTATGATCATAAACCAGTAGTGGCTATGGCATAGCAGTTTGAAGCAAATTATAAGAGCTTTCTATAATTTGTGTTTTTGATATTAGGATAAATTTCCTAGAAAAAGCATGAGTTTGGTGAGTCTTGAGCAACTGTTTTACAAGTCTTTCGTCTCGGCTCTATTGATAGAACCATCCCGCGTGACAATCGATCTTACTAATTAATTTTATT
The DNA here is from genome assembly GCA_013180625.2 of Boswellia sacra. Lineage (NCBI taxonomy): Eukaryota > Viridiplantae > Streptophyta > Magnoliopsida > Sapindales > Burseraceae > Boswellia > Boswellia sacra. The sequence goes on along the minus strand of SNVD02002751.1, from coordinate 5,779 downwards.
ATTACCATATCCTAGTGGAAATTACAATTACGTGATTGACCATTCAATACTCAATCCAAAAGGAAACTTCTAGTTTTACCTTAATCTGGGAAAATGATAAGAATATGATTGATGGTTGAAGAAAATATATTGATCAAGATAGCGAATAAAAAGTTAATTTTAACTATAAAACTCATATGTCATTATCGCAGAGAGAATTTCAGTGAGAGAAGGATCTTGACTCTTTGGTTATGAATTACATGGACTTAACAAATCTCAATCCTTCAACGGCAAAATCTCAGGGGCTGTCTGTTGTTATGGTCTTGTCTACTACTAATTTGCAGCTAGCTGCACAATATTAATATAAGCAACGCCTAGTGGTCTGAACCAATTCTTTGTAACATTCTTGATATTGCACCTAAATTAACCATTTAATATTGCACCATTTTAGACCTTGAGAAAGAAGCATTCTTGGCATTATATATCATCATATATAACATGTCACTTATATATCAAGTAGTCTACTTAAGCTAATAATTATATAGATTGATCATGTCACGATTATAAATTTTTTTTAATTTGATAGGGTAAATCCCACATATTGATATCTGTACAGTTAATTTGTTGAAATCTCATATGATTACTTATGTTGGTTTTTAGAATATTATTAATTTTCTCTATCGTTAGTTTCTGTTGATAATAAGAATAAAAAGGTCAAATGGTCAATCAATCTAGTCAAAATTTAACGAAATGTACTAATATTTAAGAGAATATACTCATGATAGTGAAGATTTGTTTATGTTCACTTAGAATTTCTGCAAATTGCAGCCGAGATTTAAGAGGTTTATCCTGATTATAGAATGTCCTGGAATTATAATTTAGTACGGTAATTAAAAGTTTTTTTTTTTTTTTTTTTTTACTTTGTTCGGTATATATGTGACCGAGACTGACCTTGGATGCCTCGCCTGCAAGTTACAGGAAAGACGAGTGGGAGGGAGAATCATAGACAGTCCACTGGCCATCCTTCAATTGAATCTCCAAACCATCAACATGGTTTTGATGAAGTATGGTTGTGAATGTCTTGTCTTTGTGATTTGGAGAACCCTCATGATTATTGTCCTGCTGTGTTTTATACCTTGAGAAACGAAGCACATAATCAGTTGATCCAATATGAGATTCATAGTAATTCTCATCCAATACACCATAGTTCTCAAATACCTTTCTTATTACCTTCTGGTCTAGCTCCCCCCATACTGTTGCCATCTTATGAGCGCTTTCACTAGCAAAACAAAAAGAAAAGGTGAATGCTTCACTACTACAAAATGTTTAATTAACCACTTTAAATTTACAACGAGATGCATAATGACGATGTAGAAAAAATATATTAACCACATACAAGATTTGAACTTTGTTAAAAGTTATTATAAATTGCATTCAACAACTTAGAAACATAATGTGGTTAATGTGATTATTAATTACTACGTAAATTGGGTGGCACGTGGTTAATTATTAATAGTAACTACTGATAAACGCATAAAAGTACACTCTTAAGCATAAATAATTAATGCTAATTGAACAGTATTATAAAGCTTTTATGATATTTTAGCATAATTATTTTGCTTATGCCTCTTTTACATTTGTTTCATTTCTTTTGCATTTTCTTTAGCCTTATCTTGAAATAAAGTATTGTCCTTAAATTGTGATTAATAGAAATCATTTTTTTCAGGTTTAATAAAATGGACACAACTCTCAATCTATAGATCAAAATGGAGAGATTATTGAACCTGGAGCAACATGTCTCAATTTTACACAAAGTTGAAGAACAATCAAAAGCCCAAATCCAACATTTGATGGGCCGAAATTGAGACACAACAAAACCAAAATGTAGTTGTTTCTCAGCCCGACCCATGTCCAGTATTTGGGCCATATCTCAGAGAATACTTATCCAAATTGCATGAATCTAGTGGCCCTGGAAAGCTGAGACAAAATGCTACAACTTTCATGTTTTCCACAAAGCCCAATTCGGTCCATTTGGTGGTCAAAAATAAAAAGCAGCTGCAAGTTGGTGGCCGACATTGTGGAAAAAATTGGTGGAGGTTTGGTGTAATAGTTCCATTTCATCACCTATTTAAGGACAACTTGAGGAATTGAATGAGGGGAGAAAAAAAATCATTTGAGTTCACATTTTATCATTGTATATTACAATTCTCTCTTGTATTTTCTTTTTAGAAATGATAAGAATGAATTGTAAGTTAGGCTAGAACTCTTGGTAAGGCTAGAGATGAACTTGTATGTGTAGTTTATCTATTTCTCCACTTTCATTCTACCTCAAGGGCTATAAAGATTGTATGTTTGTTTATGTGTTAAACTCTTTCTCATCTTGTGATTTCTTTTTAATCCAGAAATTATAATTCTCAATTTCATATAAATTCAGTCATGCTTTCTTTATGTGATTCGTGTTGAATTATAATTGTTACTGGTAGTTTTGTTTTATGAGTTAGTCCTTTACTGCAATATTGTCATGTGATATATTGTCGCTCTTGGATAACTTGTAAGGATGAATGTTATTGGTAAATATTGCTTGTAAAGAGTTTATGCATATCAAATACATGTGTTTGTCATTTATGCTATACTATACATATTTTTTGATTGATTGTTTGGGATGTGAAACTTTCAATTGAGTTATAATTATTGAATCAAAGTGGAGATTAGATTTACAAAACATATAAGTGATTCTCGATGCCTTACTTCTTAATTACCATCGATTGTTTCCAATTATTAAACATTGTATTTTCTTTAGAACCAATCACTTCAAAGTTAAATTTTATATCTTTATTATCTTTTATATTTTTTGTTTTACTAACCTCTTTTATCAAAGGCCTCTTTGTGGATTCGACACCTCAACGTATACTACAATAACCGCGGTATATTTTGGGCGTAACCAAAAATTGGCGCCGTTGCCGGGGAGGTAAAATGGACGAAAGACGGTTTGTATTTTTTATTTCCTTTTCTTTTTTTTTTGCCTAACTTGGAATAATTTGCCTAATTTTCCTAACTTTGACTAATTTGCCTAACTTTTCTAACTTTGACTAACCTTATTCCTTTTACTTTTCAAAGGTCGGCTTTGCCGCCTTGCTCTTTTACTTTTCAAAGGTCGGCTTTGCCGCCTTGCTCTTTTTACTTTTCAAAGGTCGGCTTTGCTGCCTTATTTGTTTTATTATTATTATCTTGCTCTTTTACTTTTCAAAGGTCGGCTTTGCCGCCTTGCTCTTTTACTTTTCAAAGGTCGGCTTTGCCGCCTTATTTCTTTTACTTGTTAAAGGTTGGCTTTGCCACCTTGTTTGTTTTATTATTATTATTATTGTTATTACTTGTTAAAGGTCGGCTTTGCCGCCTTATTTCTTTTACTTGTTAAAGGACGGCTTTGCCGCCTTATTTCTTTTACTTGTTATTTGTTTTAATTTTTTTATATTCTATATATACTTGTCAAAGGTTGGCTCTGCCACCTTGTTTGTTTTATTATTATTATTATTGTTATTACTTGTTAAAGGTCGGCTTTGCAGCCTTATTTCTTTTACTTGTTATTTGTTTTAATTTTTTTTATCTTTTATATATACTTGTCAAAGGTTGGCTTTGCCACCTTGTTTGTTTTGTTATTATTGTTGTTATTATTCTCTCTAACTTTTGTTATCTTATTGCTTTTTGACTTTATTTGAGAACTTTCTTGTGTAAAAAAAAAAACAAAAAAAAACAAAAAGAGAGACAAATTGTGAGTGATGTATGAAGCAATCTAGAGACAAACGAGGGAGATTTATGAAAAAATCAGAACTAGAACCACAACAAGATTTTGCAACCGAAGAACAATCAATTCTTGGTTCATCTTCATCTTCTAATTCTGATACAATGAGCCAACATGAGGACAACCCCGTTAAAACTCTAAAAGATTACTTGCATCCTACCCGCACAGCCACACCATCATGTATCATATTTCCACCTAATACACCAAAATTGGACTTTCACCATGGGATGATACATCTTTTACCAACTTTTCATGGTTTAGATAGTGAAAACCCGTATGTGCATGTTAGAGAATTTGAAGAAGTAGTGGGCACCTTTCATAGTCAGGCCAATGCCATAGATTCTGTCAGGTTAAAATTTTTCCCTTTTTCTCTAAAAGACAGGGCAAAGAGTTGGCTATACTCTTTAAGGCCGAGATCCATAGGAACTTGGACAGAAATGACCCAAATGTTTTTTAACAAATATTTTCCACAACATAAGACTAACGGCCTGAAAAGACAAATTTCCTCTTTCTCCCAAAAAGATAGTGAAAACTTGTACCAAACTTGGGAGAGATTTAAAGAGTTGTTAAACATGTGTCCTCATCATGGGTATGAAAATTGGCGCTTGGTGAGTTACTTCTATGAGGGACTCACAATTAGGGAGCGCCAATTTGTTGAGATGATGTGCAACGGGGATTTTCTTCAAAAAGACCCTGAGGAAGCCTTAGAATTCCTCAAAGACTTAGCTGAAAAAGCCCACACATGGACTGGACCTAGTGCTACAGATAGCACAAATAGGTCACGATCTAGTGGAATTTACCATCTTAGGGAAAAGGACAACCTTAAAGCCCAATTAGAAGTCTTAACTAGGGAATTGGAAGTCTTGAAAACCAAAGATAGGAAGGTCACCCATACAGTTGTTAAAGTTGAATCACAAGATCCATGTTTTATTTGTGGAGGGGTGGAACACTTAGCTCAGGATTGTCCAACTTACAGTGAGATAAGAGGGGTGTACGAGGAACAATGTAACGCCTTAGGGATGTACAAAAAGCCTTATTCACCCTATTCTGAAACCTATAACCCTAGCTGGAGAAACCACCCAAACTTTAGTTGGAAATCTAACCCCAAAACAACAACCAATGGAAACAGGAACAACAACCACCCAAGTCTTATCAAGCACCTCAATACAATGCCCCACAAGTTAGGAATTCCTTAGAGGACACCTTACAAGCATTTATGGAGGCCCAAAATAAGACGAACCAAAAATTTGAAACAGTTCTTACACAAGTGGTGGAAGAGAACAAAGAGATCAAAAGTCAAATCACTAAGCTAACTAGTGCTTTGACCATACAAGAGCGAGGTAAGTTTCCATCTCAAACTCAATCTAATCCAAAAGGGCAACACATGGCACAAGCCTCTACTTCTGACACACAAAATCTCAAAGATGTAAATGCCATCACTACTCGAAGTGGTAAGATCTTAAATGAGCCTACATTGCCAATCAACACTACCATGGAAAACAAAGATGTTCTCCCACAAAAGGAGAACATTTTTGAGAAAGAACTTGAAAAGAAATTTTTGATTCAAGTGCCTTTTCCCCAAGCTCTCAGATCTAATGGGAAAAACTTGAAAGTTCAAGGTGAGATTCTAGAACACTTAAAACAAGTTAAGATTAATCTTCCCTTGTTGCATGTAATCAAACAGGTTCCGGCTTACGCCAAAGTTATCAAGGATCTAGGCACCATCAAAAGAAAGCACCATGTCAAGAAGACTGCATTCTTGACGGAACAGGTAAGTGCAGTCATTGAACAGAAAACCCCACCCAAGTACAAAGATCCAAGGTGTCCTACAATTTCCTGCCAGATTGGGACACATGAAATCAGTCAAGCATTGTTAGACTTGGGAGCAAGTGTCACTCTCATGCCCTATTTGGTTTACTTACAATTAGGACTTGGAGAGATCAAACCCACATCCGTAGTTCTACAATTGGCCGACCGATCAGTCAAGAAACCACGGGGAAT